>JAHWFO010003124.1:11211309-11324290 GCA_023313115.1 Rhysida immarginata
TCGGAATAAAACTGTAGATTTGTATAAAAAACAGACCCACAGACAGACCCACAGACGCACAGACCCACAAACATCCTTCTTTATATATATAGATAGATTCATAAAAGGCCAAAAATTAAAATTTTCAAGAAATATTTTTTTGTTACAATTTCCAACTCGAATAAATTTTATTTTGAATTAAAAGTCATTTTAATAATTCTATATTTTGGGGATTAAAAATATAACATTATTTAGCTGAGCACGGAGAAATTTCTTATAACGGGGCAATGATGTTGAAAATATCCTTAAGCGCCAGTCTCCACTTGCAAAAAAAAAAAAAAAAAAAAAAAAAAAAAAGGGTAAACAAGGCAAATGAGCACTTATTAGTCTTGGACATTTCTTAGCATTCTTCAAGCGTCTACATTTTTTTTAACAACTAGGAGAATGGCGCTTAAGGATTTTTTTCAACATCTTTGCCCTGTTACAAGATATTTCTTATGCTCAGCTAAGCAGCGTTTTATTTTTCAGCCTCAAAACATATAAAATTATTCAATTCCAAAAAATTGATTTGCTTTGAAAAATGTCTAAAATATTTTAATACATTTTATACATTAAATGCATTACAATTCATATGAAACTGATTATAATTCAAATAGATTTTATTCATGAGTGATTTTCAGATATTTTCTGTTTTTTTTCTGTGATATTAATGATTCCGATTTTTATTTAAGAAACGAGTCAGTTTGAAAGTTTTAATAGATAAGCAAACATGTCTTAAATGTTTTTATTTTCATTGTATACATGAAACAAATTCACATACAGACTTAAAATTAACTTTTTTATTTATTGAAATTAAACTGAAGAACGAAAAATAAATTTAATAATAAAATATATTCGAAAAGCGCCTATTTTTCAATGCTATTCCTATGCTAAGCGAACCCACGATTCCACTAAGCAAGTTACTCAAGTGCATTTAATTAGGCGAATATCTATTTTTCCTCCGTAGAAAAAATTTTTTTCTTGACGCCGATAGATTACATGTCATTCATTTCAAGCTTCCCTGTGATCTTGGTGGTTTCCGTTAATTACAGACCGAGAAATAATTAAAAATCTAGAAAAAGTCGTAGAAACGCAGGTTAAACAGCCGGCGGTTCCACCCATGCGTCGGAGGGCGCCACCGTCTGCTCACTACCATCGCTTAGCATGGGAAACGGCGAAGCTGTCCATTCTATGTTATTCTATGGTATAAGAGCTTCTACGTCAAGGGCAAGAAAAACTTGAGTCTAAAGTATCTGTTGATGCTCCGCAGTGGTAAGGCAAGTCAAGAATTTAGATGCTCCGGTATATAACCTGGACTACCTGTTTTTCGTATTTTTCGTAGAATGGATAGTCCCTTTGCTCTGTGTTGTATTGATTGAGTTATTAATTAACCAATTGGAAGTTATAATTTAATTTTTTGAGATCTATCTCTTTACCTACAAGTGTAATTAACCCGGGCAACGCCGGGTACCTCTGCTAGTTCATTATATAAGAGTAGGAGTTGTAATAATGTATAATTAATTAAAAATGTGAACTCCATTTTAATTAAAAGAAATAGAAATAAAAATAAATAATAAAAGCAATTGATAATAAAGGTTACCCGATGTGGAGAAATACAAATGATAAAGTTGACGAAACACAGATGAAAAGAAGGTCTTGTGGAGAAATGTTATAAGTAAAAAACACAAGATGAAACACAGTAACAGGAGATGAAGAAGCTATGATGAAAGTCCGATGATCAGTAGAACGCTGATAACAAAATAACAGTTGAAAATGAATCATAAACATTGGGAATGTATTCCTGAAAATTTCATCAAACAAATAGCTCGAGCAACACCGTATATAAGTCTCCAAAAGCGGCTATATGCCCGCTTTGCACCTAACACTATGAAAAATTTTAAATAATAATCTAAAGAAATTTTATATTGGATTTCATTACCATAAGCTCTTCAATTCAAAAACTGTCATTGGTGAAATCAGTTATTTTATCTACATTGGTGAATTTATTGGTGAATTTTATTTATTTCAAATTATTAATAATGTAAAGAAGATTTATAAAACTTAATATGATTAACATTACTCCTTTCAATATATGTTTAATAAACATTGTTCTGAAAATCAATATGTGAGCCACTTAATTTCATAACATATTTTTAATCTTCACTGAACATTTTTTTTTCCTGATTAATCAAATACAATAATTTCTAAATTAAAAGTTCACTATGAAATTGCTTAACAATAATCGTGGAATAATAATACGAAACAATTTGAAAGTTAATGACTTTTTAAAATTATTATTCACTCATCGGCATCTCATTCATTTGAATAACAAATATTTATGATACAAGAAGGCCTACATTTTTATCTCAAATCAATATTGGATTTATCAAAAAAATAAAATAAATAAAATATTAAAATCACCTTACTTACTTACTTACTTACTTTTCAAACCCGCTTATCCGTTAGGGTCGCGGGGGCAGCAGCCCTATGGAGGATCTCCAGCGATCGCGATCTTCCGCCATCAGGCGCATGTCCTCCCTGGTAATATCCAAGCGACTCGAACCCAGATTCTCCATGTAGTCTAGCCACCTGGTTCTAGGCCGACCCCTTGGTCTCTTACCCACCGGCTTGGAAAATAACAACTGCCTAGGAAGACTAGTTTGCGGCATCCGTATCACGTGGCCATACCAGCGCAACTGAGATCTCTCAATGCGGAGAAGTAGCGGCTCAACACCTAAAGATTCCCTTATTGTGCTGCTGTACACTCTATCTATTAGGGTAACACCTGCCACACCTTTCAGGAATCTCATTTCGGCCGCTTGTACCCGCGATCGCACTCTTTCGGTCATTACCCAAGCCTCATGACCATAGGTGAGAATGGGGACAAAGATAGATTTGAAGACGGAGAGCTTGGCTTTGTTACCCAGCTCTCGTTTCGTTACCACGGATCGCCACAGTTCACGTCTGACACAGCTTGCTGCACCGATCCGAGCATCCAATTCTTTCTCCTGCCGTCCATCACTCGTGAATGCAATCCCGAGATACTTGAACTTCTCCACCTGTCTCAATGAGGCTCCCCTAACATGGAGAGCGCACTGAGCAGGCTGTCTTGAAAGAACCAGAACTTCGGTTTTAGCCACACTGATCTTCATCCCAGCTTCTTCACATTTGGATGCAAACCGAAAATCACCAATTACGTAAATATACAGAATAAAACGAGCAATTCCCTTTCATATACAGGGTGTTTTTGAATTGAGTACAGATTTTTTGGGAGATGATAGAAGAGGTCCTTAGAAGTATTTTTTGTCATATGAACATGGGGTCCCCGCAGCTCCGTTTACTTACAATACTGCATTGAACAATCAAATGACACCGGGACGCAGTGTGCGTTGATAGGCCTAGATTATTTTATTTTTAACAATTAACACAAGCAATCTACTGTATGACTTTTACAGTAATTGTTCGAAATGACCGCCATTTGCTTCATAGCACAATTCGCAACGCCTTATGATGGATTGATGTACGCGTGGAAACAGTTGATTTGCACGGTCGCTGATGTCACCTGCTGCCGCGACAACACGAGCCGCCAATTCTTCTTCGGTATCTACGGGTTCGGAGTACACCATCGCTTGTATTAATTGTTAAAAATAAAATAATCTAGGCCTACCAACGCACACTGCGTCCCGGTGTCATTTAATTGTTCAATGCAGTATTGTAAGTAAACGGAGCTGAGGGGACCCCATGTTCATATGACAAAAAATACTTCTAAGGACCTCTTCTATCATCTCCCAAAAAATCTGTACTCAATTCAAAAACGGGAAAACACCCTGTATAATGAGAAAACGTATCTCTCTTACAGCAGCGCCCTCGGTGAACTACCTCGCGAACCGCCTCCTAACAATGCTGCCATTGTTCTAATATCCTTATACCGTGCTCATGATACATTAATAATTGTACTTCTGCGTCACAGCTAAAGCTCCTTCTTGGAAGTTTGCAAGATTTTATTTTAAGCTTCTAATAAAATCTTCCAGCATTCCAAGAATGATGTTTAGCTCCGACAAAGCGATCGTCACGTGCGCGGGGTTCGGGGGGGTTCAAACGAACCCCCCCTTCTGTTTTCCTTATCTGTTTAAGTTGATTTGTTTCTCTTTGTTTCTACTAAAAAAACTATTCTACATTTTATCCCCCCCCCTCACCGAACCCCCCATGTAAAATCCTGGTTACGCCCCTGATGTCAACAATGCTTTAAAGATAAACAGAAAGTAACAGTATTCATTCTTGACGAATCGATTGTTATATGACAACCCATTATCTTGGTATTCTTTGTGGTTCACTGTTTTAGCACGTGCGTTCGACTTGAAAGGATCCACGAAAAAGCCTGAAAAGTTACAGCCGAGCTAAGACCTTGATGGTCATATTTCTGAAAACAAAATTTGAAAAAGTTAATCCGTTTTCAAGCCATCGTGCAAAGGGCGGACGGACGAACGGCCGGATAAACGTACAGGCCGAACGTGCATTCTTATAATTAGCTTTTTTTGCTAAAGCTTCTTAAATTGAAAGTCCCAGTGGTACCGTAATGCTATCATAAGTTATACATCGTTAAACCATTTCCCAGTATCATTACTTATACATCGTTACGAGTTGTTTGATATGTTATATGCCATTTCTCAGCATTTAAAGTTTCCCATCGGTACTATATGGTAACATTAGAATACGTACTAAACCAATTCTGACTTACATTCATTACACGTTATATTCATGCATGAGAAATTGTTTCTAGTTGCTTGATATATTGCAAGCTGTCACGGAATTTTGGAGCGAAAGCGGATATGAAGAAAAATTCCGCGACGGAAAGATTTATTAGGCGCATTCGGCGGCGCTCAGATCTGACTCAGATCTGAGAGAGCAGCGTTCGGCGAGCACTTTGGTACTTCCGCCTGAGAAGAAAACGTGTTCGGCACGCAACGAATCTGTCAGATTCTGAGCTCAGACGCTCAGCAAGCTATTCTTTTTCTGAGTGCTCAGATAGAATATGGCGGCGCTCACTGCGATGCGAAGCTATCAAGTAAGCTACGAGAGCCAAATCATGGCGATGCCCAGTGTACCCTTTCCTCCCTGGCCTTATGGTATACTCTTCTCGCGATCGAATATTAATCATGCTGAGTTGTTCATTTGATGCAGATTTTTATTTCATGTACACTAAAATTAGTAAAACCGCCGTTTCTTCTCAATATTTGTAAAGTCGGTAAAGCCATTTCTTTCTGAGATAAAAGCGCGTTCGGCAACAGTCACTCAGACGCTCAGAAAAGCAGTCAGATACCACGTGACAGTTCTCTCAGATCTGAGCCAGATCTGAGTGCCGCCGAATGCGCCTATTATGAATAGTTGGAAGTTTAAAGAAAAAGCCCTCACCCTGGGAGGTCGGAATGGATCGACCGTGCGAGTCGCGCGAAGTGCGAGAAGGAGCCACGGAGGTAAAAGGGGAGCGCGGCAGAAAGGGAGTAGGAATTGGCCGCTGCTGAGACAAGAGGAGCGGGCGAGAGCCGAGGGCAGATATGCTAGCCCGAAGCCATTGAATCCGGAAGGCTGTGAGAGAGATAGGCATGTTTCTGGGACCAAAGCTATTCGCAGCGGGCGTTGTAAACGCAGTAGGGCGAAAACTGAACAAGAAACTGACCCGTTATTTTCTCTCGTTTCAAGCCAACGTCGCAG
Source organism: Rhysida immarginata (assembly GCA_023313115.1). Lineage (NCBI taxonomy): Eukaryota > Metazoa > Arthropoda > Chilopoda > Scolopendromorpha > Scolopendridae > Rhysida > Rhysida immarginata. The sequence goes on from JAHWFO010003124.1 coordinate 11,217,040, forward strand.
GGAAGCCGTTCAGTCGGAGCAGCTAATTACGGGCTGCGATACGAAGAAACGTTCGTATCAACGTCGACTAGATTCTACGGAGCGACCGCAGCCCGTCGGACCTCGTATTTACGGTAATGATTTTTTATCTTATTATATGGGTAATACTTACGTCCCTCAGCTACATTCAAGGTAGGCCTATATGGCATGCTGCAATATCGCGGTTACATGCGATAGTATAGCAAACGCGTATTCGGAGTATTTCCGAACAGTTTGGCATCCTATTTGGATGGTGGCGTCGGCGGTTTTGTGTCGGCGACCTAGGAAAACTGTAGTTTGCGGTTGGCTTATAATACTGCAGTGCGTCATGAGAGACATGTTTCTTTTGTATGTGGTTAGGCTGGCCATGAAGATAAGCAGCGAGCGGGTATTTCATTAATGAAAGTGTTTGTGCCTTCAAGTTATGGAAAAGGATAAGGAAGGATGCAAGCGTGCATACAGCTATTGCGCTGGTGGATGCATCGGAGCAGATTTTTAGTCTATATGTATTTAGAAGGGAAATGTATAATAGATGTTGCTAAAATTGGATGTTGAAAGTGAACCCGCATTGCATATTGGAGGTTGTTAGCATAAGCTATAATTAATATCTATAAGTAATGTCATTGCTTAATTGTGGATATTTGTCAATGGCTAAAATTTATTATGTGAATGATGAAGCCCGGATTGCTTATTGAGGGGCATTAATTTTCCGTAGAAGGATTTACAATAAACAGGAGCGAAATTTGTTGGAAATAGTTTATTGCGTAATTGAATAACTTAAATTTTAAAGGCGTCACAAGTTACCGCCTATATTTATAGTTAGCATTGTGTATTGAAAATTATTTGCTAATCTATTTTATCTTTTGGATTTGTGTCTTTGGAGTTCCGGATCGTGCAATGGAGTGACAGCCGTCAGGAGGATTGCAGGCATCTCGGATCAAGTGCAACATCCCGTGGAAAGAGCGAGCTACCCAGTTATCTGAAGGACATCAGCTGTGAGCCAGAGCTGACCCGAGAATCAGAAGAGCGGGAATTAGCATCGCCAAGTCTTTCGTTGGGATTGCTGGAAAAAAGAAATGATCAAGTTTTATGTAACTTGGCAAGAGATTCATTAACAAAGTTTTTGAATGCAGTTGAATTAAATTTGTACTTTACAATCTTACCTGCAAAAATTACACAAGTAGTGTACTGCATCTAAGATAGTTGCTTTATCTGAATATAAAGAAGAGATTTATTAATGTTATATTTGGATTAACGAAGTGTCAATAAACTGTAATTTTTATTGTTTAAGTTTAAACACACCTGTTCTTTTTATTAATTAAGAATTTCACGCTTCCACGTTACACAAGCCATTTCTTAGCATTAAAACTATTGATATATTACATGCCTTAAATGTTAGCATTGAAAATTTTTAAGGGGATATCGTAATGGTACCATTAGAGCACGTGGTTTTGTATCGATTCCGGCTATCTCACCTTCGAACTTGTTCGTGCTCTGTCCCATATTTATTGATTGGCGAAAACAATGTGAAAAAGTGAATTCATTCTCAAGTTACCGTACCAAATAATAAGCTCCCTACTAATAAAGAAATCTTTTTGATTTAGGGGAGCCTTTGTATCATTGTCTATCACTTGCATCCTGCCTCCACGCGCACGATTTCAACAATGTGTAGACCATGCGCAGAGCCGAAACGAAATGCACAGCACGCGTTATCCCCAAATGCGAGGATGAATCGTATCTTTCAACAATTAACTATGCCCACTCTCTTGGTATAGACGGACGGACGGGCGGAGGAGACAAACCGATCACATAAACGGCTTTTCTTCGCAAATGTGCTAAAAAGAGAATTAATTTTGAGTGTGACAAATATCTGTCAACGCGATGTTAAATCTACCATTGTTGAAAGATAAATGATCATCTGGTAACGTTTTAAATGTATATATATATGTTTCCGTATTTGTGGAAATATTTGAAATTTCCTGATTATACATAATGGTATTTTTTATAGTTAATGTTAGGCTAGAACCGAACTGGAGGACGTCAGTTTCAAGATTACTATGCGTATAAGCAATTTCATTAATTTCACTGAAAAGAACATAAAAAGTAATGGTTAAATTAATAAAATTTTATATTAACGGAAGAGGCAACGGCAATTTTTGTGTCTCATATACCGTTGAAAAAATAGCGCAGGAAATTGGCGAAAAAATTTCATATCCATCGGAAATATTCAAAAAATTTGAGGAGCTGTTGCTTAGATATTTTTTGTTGTCTTGAATACGTATGCTTGCATTTTATGTGTGGGTGTGCGCGAGCGTGAAAGAATTGTTGACGCTGTGAATTTTTATTTCTTGAAATAAAGGAGGCAACTTGTTCGAGCTAATGTTTACACTTAATATGAGAGATATTTTTATAGTAAAAGCATATTAATCAACCTCCTTTCTACTGCTACGTTCTACACTCGTGTAAAAATATATCATATGGTTATTAATTTTGACTAGTGATATTGTGATGATGAATTACATGATGCTTTCAAGAAAGACAAAGATATCGAAGATAACATGCCGAAAACATTTGACGCTTTCTAGCAAGATCATAAAATACTTCAACTGCATATTTTTCTGTTTTGGAATATCTTGGTCTGATTCATCTATGAATAAACTAAGTATCAGATTTTTGGGCATTCTCTTCAGAATCTGTGTTTCTTTCTTTTTAAGTATCTATATGCTTTATTCATTATGGCGTATATTTTCATATGAACATAACTTAGGTATTTTGTCCTCTTTTTTAATACTGTTTATTCAGTACCTTATATTTCTCTTCAACTATGTTTTTTTTGTATGTAGGTTATCAAACCTAAGAGGTTTATTAAGCAAATTAACATGCGAAATCAAAAACGAGCCCATAAAAGAACCATGGCATTTGTGGGTGTGGGGTTTTATTATGATTGGATCGCATATATATTATGTAATTCAGGATTATATCGACCTTGTATCCCTTCCTCGTGATGTATTGGTGGAAGTTTCGCAGAATTATTACCGATTACCATTTAACAATCAGTCAATAGCTTTGCCTATATTAGCAGTAAGCTTTATTCATTTGTGGTGGTTACAAGCAGGAAGTTTCGTTTCGATTTCAGTGCTTCTATTTATTGCGCAATGCGAAATATTGAAATATCGGTTTGAAAGTGTCAACAAAGAAATTCTTCAATCTCTCAGTCTCCTAAATACAAGGAGGTTATTAAGATTTCAAGCTCTCATGCGACACCATCACCTAGTATCGTCCTATGTGAATAAACTCAGTCAGTGTTACTCGCCTTTATGTCTTGTCTGGTTTGCGTATTATTTTATAAGCCTATGTTGTTCCCTCAGAACTTTTGATACCCCTTGGACTAAGGACTGTTATTTTTGGATGGTCATCATCAGTATATCAATGCATTTCATCATTTCATTCTTCTTTCTCATATGGTATGGCTCTGAGATCAATGTTCAAGTAAGTACGTACAGACTATTGAGTTAATTATTCTGAAATTTTGAAAAACAGTTCATTTTTCGTTAAGTTTGTAGGACTGATTTATACTTTAGATCTCTTAAGATTGTATTATTAGTTAATATTAGTCTTCGTTGAGTTGTTAATGAACCGCATCGACGTTTTTCAGGAGACGTTATTTGTATAATACAAACCGCATTTCATTTTGATTTCGTGTCGACTTTAAAATTATTCTGAAGATCAAAAAAAAAAAAAAAAAAAATTCGACTCGAACTAAAACTGTACTTAGGAGTTTCTTTTTCCAAATTTAGGTGAACAAGACAAAAATTTGGAAAAATTTATTTTGACGCTTTAAACGAATTCCTAAAACTATTTTTTATTAAGTGAAAAGTGAAAAAAGGTGCTAAATTTTTGTCTGCACTAAATTTTTTTTGCTGGCCTGTGTATTTGTCTGAAAAAAATTTGGTCCATCCTAATTAAAGTAAATAGACGGGGATCGGTTGAAATCCTGTACACAAAATTCCTTACACAATTAATTTTGGCTAAGGCGTAGACTTTTCAGTTCGCGAATTGCCTGGTCGTGGTTTCGCAACCCGCTTGCGCATGGATATTGGTATGTGCCTGTTACAAAAGTTGTTTCTTTTTCTAAGACCTATCAACGACAACTGAGTCGACCCATGTTCCCATTTAAAGTTTTTGGGCGCATTCAGGGTACGTCCATTTCCAGTCATTTCCGGAAAATAAGATCAACTTTAAATTCTTCACACAGTCTGTAGTCATGTAAATTTATTTCCCAAAGCTTCCGAAATTTGAACGTCCGAGAAAAAATCTGCTATGGCTGCTTAGAATCACTTGTATATAATTATCATATCAGTGGAATACATAATTTGCAAAAGTTATCCTTTTGTGAACAATAATCAATTTCTCACTGTAATCATTTATATGTCAAACAAGAAAATTAATTTTTTTTTTTAAAAACACACTTTAACGCCATCTATTGGTAAAGTCTTGAACGATATTCTTCATATACAGTAAAAATTAAATTAATTAATTGCTACTAATTGATGAATTATTTAGTGGATTTTTAATTGATGCATGTATTGTCATCAGGAGTAAGTATGTATGCAAAATTTTAAGTCAATCGGTTAATAGGAAGTAACTTTAATATCGATTAAAAAATTTCACCCAAACAGACAGACAAAACAAGTAGAATAAAGTGTGTTAAAATATCATAAATTATGTCAAAAATATAAATTATGTCAAAATCCCATGCAAACGTTAGTACATTTCATTTTGTACATGATAAAATAACATAAAATGAATTTTTATAAAGTTAATCATTATATGACACACTGAATATATAGTAAACTGATTATCATTTACATTTTAAGGCTCATGAAATCACTGAACACATCGTTGGTTTTAATCCGCAATCGATTCAAGGGCTGAGTCAGGTAACCTAAATTTAACATATAAACATGGACAGGGTGTCCTAATAAGAAGGATTACGGTTTTTTAAAATGGAATAGCAGACAAACGGTGATAGTTATTCTTGTAGGAGATTACTTCGTGAGGTCATAAGTTTTTGTACGTTGCCTTGTGTTTTACGGACTGCGTGTAAAGCCGCGATGCACGACCGCGGAAATCCACCGATACCCGCAAATTCGTCCGAACATAGTAAACATTTGTACACGAAATTTGCACGAACCAGTAATGTTGTAATATTAATATCCACATTAATATCTTTTATTAATAATTTTAACGATTGTCACTCTTTGTCTCTATTCCGTTTTAAAAACCGTCAGTTCGTTTTAGGATACTGTATATTGTTGTCTTTTAGCTTTTTTTTCTCTCATTTTATTCATCTTTTTTAAATATACGTATGAATACGCATTATTTTAAAGAAAAAAGAACAAAATAATAACTGTTAAAGACATTCCTTTTGCGTAGTTGATGCATATCTTTAATTTATCCTCATAAGGGTTCGTTTAATTTTGTCCTTTTTTATCTGAAGGTGAGTCTACCGGAAATAGACATTCGTGGTAGATCACATTACTCTTATCTGCCGAAAATAGACCTTACCGAATATTAGATCACATACACCTAATCTGACTTGCTTTTTGGCATATTTTTTCAAGAGTTCACCGTTTGTTTTTTTTATATTCGTCTTTATGTGTATTCATGATCCAGATTCACTCGATACTGTACCTTGTCTCATATTGTGTCACAGTCTTACAAGGGGAGGACCAGGTCTGTTATGCTTGGATTTAACTGAAATTTAAATATGTTGTTACGCACCCCTCCCACTATTATTTGGCTTAGTAACTCATGCTAATGGGCATTAGTTTACGAGATATAATTATTTAAAGTTAGTTATGTAGATTATTGATGTATATTTACAAATTCAGAGAATATGACATTCAAGTAGTCAACGTGGTCATGTGGGTAAGTCGATAGATTCTAATGCTAAAAGTCCCGGGTTCAAATCCTGCTCATCGGCCTCGGTGGCCTCAGGGGTTGCGTGATCGCCTCTGATGCCCGAGGACGCGGGTTCGACCCCGGCCGAGGATTTTTTCAGGGGGAAAATCCTGAGATCACGCACTTCTTTCGGAAGGGAAGTAAAGCCGTTGGTCCCGTGTAGTCGTTTGCCGACTGCACGTTAAAGAACCCTTGCGAGGCAAAATTTGCGGCCCCTATAACGCCGTCCTCAAATGACCATGGCATTTGAAAAGGACGTTAATACCAAACAAACCCAACCAAATCCTGCTCCTTTCCCAAAATTCATTTATTTTTTTTAAACATGTTTTTGACCAAATTATATATGAAACTAACTTTAATTATTAAAAACATTATAATTTTTTGCATATTATATTTCATTTGAGGAAAGTAACAAAATATTTATTTTTAATAAGTTATTATTATTATATTATTATACAGGGTGGATACAAAAATGAGCCCCTCCCCTTTTTATTTTCGTAACCGAAGCAGATATGTCAATTTTGATGAATCCAGTAAATAGGAAGTTGTGGGTGACCTATCCCATAGTGCACTTTTCATCATCCCAAATATGTAAATTAGAACACATTCAAATCCTATCTTAAAAACCGTAAAAGATACACGAAAAATTCCAATCGAAGACTTGTTCGCATGGAATTCCGAACGAAAAAAAAAAATTTCCAAAATCCGATGAAGGGATCACTAACAATCACAATTTTAGGAACAGTGTAGCTTGCCATCCTGGAATTGTTCTGTTACGTTTTTAAGATATGATTTGAATGTGTCCTAATTTGCATATTGGGATGATGAAAAGTGCACCATGGGATAGACCACCCACAACTTCCTATTCATTGGATTCATCAAAATGATATATCTGCTTCGGTTACGAAAATAAAAGGGAGGGGGGGGGGGCTCATGTTTGTAGCCACCCTGTATAATAATATAAAAATAATAACTTATTAAAAATAAATAATTTGTTATCTTCCTCAAATGAAATTATAATATTATGTTTTTAATAATTAAAGTACTTTACCTTCAGAATTTTTCTTAATTTCATCAAAATTCGATTGAAATTTTCAATTTATTACTACGATATTATAAATAATATGAAATCTTCGAGAGAAATAAATTCTTTAGTGAAAAAGTGATGCTCCCTTTCTCGAAGACTTCAAAGTATTCAGAGTTTTAGACTTCAAAATATTCTTATGGTATTATTAATAATGTTTTCATATAAATTAAAATCATGTTATCATAGAAAACAATTGTGATAGAAACCCAAATGGTTGAATTACAGCTAAATATTTATGCGGAATAGCTTAATCTCTTATCGCCTAAATTTGCTAAAGCTGCTCATCTATTTTACTTGGATTTGAAAATTTTAATTCTCCCTCTTCAGGAAGAAATTCAACAACTTCATCTGGCTATTACTTTATTCAGCCAATCTTTAACAACAACAAACATCGGCATCAACGTATCTAATTTATTTATTATCAAGAGAAGCCTTCTGTTACCAGTAAGTACGTTTTTAAATTTCACTTTTAATTACATATCACAACGCGTGTTCGAAAAAACTCAAAGACCAAAAGTCATGGGATAGCCGCTCAGTAATATGTCGTACCCTCTGGTTCGACGAAGAGAAATAACTCGAAGTGGCGTCGATCGCATTAGAGGCTGGAAGACTTCTTACAACATCTTGATCCAAATTGCCACCCATGGTTTCTTAGTGTTGGTTGGTGACGGATATTTTGTGCGCAGAGACCTCTTCAACACGATCCGTTAACGTTCAATGTCTGGAGAGCGAGCTGGTCACACAATTTATTTGAACTCTCCTGAATGCTACTCAAACCAGTTCTATGCAACTTGGGATCGATGACATGGAGAATTATTCTGCTGGAAGACTTCATCATTGTGAAGATATACAAATTCCATGAAGGGGGGGAAATGGTCACCAAGCAGTTCAACATAAAAGGAACCGTTCAGTAATGTGTCTATGAGGACCAACGGACAAAAACCATGCCAGGCAAAAAGCGCCCCATACAATTATGGAAACAATAACAGCCTGCAAGGTGCCTTGTTGACAACTTGGGTACACGGCTTCATGGGATCTGAGTCATATCGAAGCCCTTCCATCGGCCAGGTGTTACTAGAACCATGATTTGTCGGACCACACAACCCATTTCCAATCTTTCAAAGGCCACGTAAAATGTTCACGTGCCAGATGATGCAATGTGCCGATCTTGTTGCTTTAGCAATGATACTCTTGTCGGTCTTCTGCTACCATAAACCATGGATCTAAAGCATGCCGTACCGACCTTTTAGATATGAACCTGGAAGCGCCTACATTAAATGCAGCAGTGATTTAGTGCGGTTTTGTTTGTCGGTTATGACTCAAAACACCGACGGTCATGGTCGGAGAGGAGGCTATTGCGGTGTCCATGGTGGGTGGCTTTCCAGAAGATATTCCTCGTACATGCGAATGTTGAGTTCCTGAACAACCACGGAAATGGCATGCCCCATGCGTCGGACACCCACTATCATGCTTCGTTCACACTCGGATAGCTCTCGTCACCTTGTCATGATCACAACGACAAGGATATACGTAGATAAAGGGTACATGGGCCCAAAAACCCTATGCTGTTTTGGATTAGTTCATGTCGTCATGTGGAGGTGACATCAGTGTTTAATTTGCAAGTTGCTATGCTATAACTTTTGGCTTTTGAGTATATTACAGGGTGACAATAAATTATGGCAACAGAAATGGACGCGTCCAGACGCGAATATATTAAAGCGCCACCAAATAATTTTTAATTCATTGCAATAACTCACTGCATGTTCTTGGGCAAGTCGTTCGTATTTCAACTTATTACGAGTTAACTTGTGTGTTTTGAAATGTCAAGCAAATGTTAGCAGGGCAATTTTGGAGCTGTTTCGTCAAGAGAAGCGTCAATGTGAAATTGTTCGTTTGCTCAATGTTGGCAGAGACGTCGTCTCCAAAGCGGTCAAACGGTTCAAAGAACTTGGCCATGAAGGCGACCGTCCAGGTAGAGGAAGAAAGCGTACCATCAACACGTTCAGGAGCCGCAAAATCATCAAAAAGTGAGTGCAGCGAAATCTGAGGGTTTCAATGAGACAAATCGCTCGTGAGACCGGAATCAACCGCGAATCGGTGCGGAAAATGGCAACAGAGGAACTCAAACTCAAGCCCTACAAGCTCCAAAAAGTCCAGCTCCTCACAGACGAAAACAAGCGCCTAAGGCTTCACAGATGCTGCCAACTCAACCGTCGGTCCGGAGGTAAGAAATGGAAGCGCATCCTCTTCACAGACGAGAAGCTATTCACCGTGGAGCAGGCACACAATCACCAATACGACAGTGTTGTCAGCAGAGACACCCGGCACCTCCGCAGTCCGTGATGGCCTGGGGCGGAATTTGCGCCAGTGGCAAGACACCCCTCGTTTTCGCGGACCAAGGAGTCAAAATCAACAAGTTTACCGTCGTGACATTCTCGAGGCTGTGGTACTTCCTTGGGCTCGGCAGCATTTTGGAATTGGACCTTTCAACAAGACTGCACCAGCTCACAGAGCGAAAATGGCGCAGGAGTGGTGCAAGAACCTTTTTCCGGATTTCATCACGTTTCAGCAGTGGCCACCCTACACGTCGGATCTCAATCCGATGGATTACAGCGTATGGTCGATCTTGGAAGCGAGGACCTGTGCTAAACGCCACAAGAGTTTGGAGTCGCTGAAGTCCCTGCGCCAAGAATGGAACCGATTATCGTCCGACGACTTGCGGCCCATTTCTGAAAATTTCAAGACAAGTTTGGGGCTTTGTATCGCCGCCAAAGGAACCCACTTCAAAACCAAATGAACATGTTATTACCAAGGGACCATGTTCTATTTATTAGTTGTCAATTGCTTTACTTTTCGTTTTTTGGATTAAAAAATTTTGTAAACATTGAGTTGCCATAATTCATTGTCACCCTGTATATTGCTCAAATGAAATATGCAAGACATATGTGCCCTTCATATTTTCTACATTTTTTGACGTAGAAGGTTGAAATTCGGAATGTAGCTTATTAAGGGCATGTGTTACTTCACTATTTATTTAATTTCGATTGGCTCAATAGTGTCGGAGTTACGGGGATTGGAATTAGAGGGGTCCATCTCTTTAATTTGTATATAGGTATGTAAAGGAGGGAAATTTGGTAATGCAGATTCCTCTAGGCAAGATTTGCATTACTATGTAGTTTGAGCCAAATTCTCCAGGTGGATCAGAGTTGTAGCGGTTGTGGTCACGTGGTCTTTAGAATTATCTGCGTTTTCAAAAGGCAACTTATGGCATGTGATATACAGGGCGATCTAAAAGTCAGTTCACCCAAATATGTATAAATTTGTTACAGTGAGCTATATACCGTATATGTTACAGTCAGAGTGATTAATCAGCGATTATGTATACCGAAATGGCGCGGATTTTCTAAGCGAATATTACTTTCAGTTCGTCTATTAGTTTGTGGATTGTTGGCATACACCCGACCTTTTAAATAACCCCGCAGGTAATAATTTGGGGGAGTCTTGTCTGGTGAACGAGGTGGTCAGATTTCCTTCGAAATTACTCAAAAACAGTTGCACTCGTTCCATTTAGATTCGGTCTGTGTGAGCCGTAGCTCCGTCTTGTTGATAATCACATTGTCTGCATTCAATTTCATCTAACTGCTCAACGAATGTGTTGCAATAATGTTCCGTATTAGCAGTGGTGCAACGCATTTCCAAGAATATGTACCGTCGCGTTTGTTTGTGCAAGCAGGAGAATGGGGGCCACTTTGAAATTTACTATAGGCTCATTCAGTTCGCATTGATTAACGGTTATTCACTGCAAATTTGACATGGGCATATTTAATGGTTTTCATTTGGGTGAACTGACTTTTGGATCACCCTGTATCATTCGATCATTTAGATGAGAAACGAAAGGAGGTAGTATTCTTTTCGATTTTCTAAATATTAAGTTAAAAAAATTCAATTTTTTGATTAAAAAAAATAGGGGTTAAAAATGCGGATACCAGGGGGGGAGGGGTAGATGATTTTAGGGCTTCCACTATTTTCTTTGGGAGGATTAATTTCTTGTTTAAATATGCGATGATTTTAAAAAACTGAGTGACTTATCCTGCTAATGTTACAGCTTTTGAAGCATAAAGCATTTTCAAACGGTCTCACATTTTCATCTGATGCTGAACACGAGCATGTCCTGGACGGGCCATTTATTTCGTGGATTCCCTTCCTTGTCAAAATATCTTGCACCATTCAACCCCTGACGTATGAGAATAACTATGGTCGCCGTATACAGCGTTCATTCTCGTACAAGTTTCCATTTGCTGACGCCCTTCAGCAGCCAATAATTGAATAACAGCACGTCTACCATAAACGCCATCCTCCACCTTAATCACAATTCTTAGGAAAAAAGCAAATAAAAGGTTATACACTGTGTGATCGAAAGTTTAAGAACACCAGCATTTCTGCGTCGCAGGCTTCAGATAATAGGAATTAATAAGCGATGGCACCCCCTTTTGCTCTAAAGACAACCTCCACCCTTCGAGGTTCACTTTCCACCAGTTTTGGTAGTAAAAAGCTGGAATTTCTCTCCATTCCTGCCTCTGGGCACTGATTAGTTCAACCACGGATGAAGAACGGCATGGTCTGGCTCGTATCGACGTTCCAATTCATCCCACAGCTGTTCAGTGGGATCGAGATCGGGGCTCTGGGCATGTCAATCCATTTCTTCAACCTCGTTGTCTTGAAACCAGTCGTGTACAAACCTTGCTTTATGGCAAGGAGAATTGTCATGTTGATACAGAAAAAGCTCATCCCCGAACTGTCTCACAATGTTGGCAGTGCAAAGTTGTCCAAGATGGCTCGATAAGCAACAGCATTCATTGTTCCTTTAACAGAAAAAAGCTGGTCCAGTCCGAACCAGGTAAAAGTCCCGTACTATGAGGCCAACTCTTCCAAACTTCATAGTGGCCATCACACATTCAGATAGGAAACGTTCTCCAGGCATCTGCCACACCTCATTTCGCCCATCTGATTGCCAGAGTGTGTACCCTGATTCCTCAGTCCATAGATACATTTCCACTGTTCCATGCTCCAGTTTCTGTGAGTTTTATACCATTCCAAACATCGCCTGGAATTGTCAGTGATGAAGGGCTTGTGAGCAGAAGCACAACCGTGGAAACCCAGGGAATTGAGTTCCCGACGAATGGTGATTCTGCTAGTAACACAGGAAGCAAAATTTCTGAACTCTGTAGCAGTCATTTCAGCAGAAGACCTTCGATTGCTCCGGGTCGCACTCGACGATCTGTCTGTCAATTTCTTGGGCTGCCAGTTCGTGGTTGCAGTGTTGTTGCTCCCTGGGTCTTCCACGTCGCAATCACATAGCCTATAGTTCTACGGGGTATTGGTATATCTCACAGACTGACTAGTTGCACAAATGGTATCCAATGATGGTTCCCAACGAGATTAATATTATTAGAGTGGAAAATAACTGACCATCAGCGCCACCACTATGAAGCAGAGATAACTTGCATGTGTCGACCTCAACTGCTGCTATTTAACCTCAAATGTCATGGCTGACGCAAGTTAAGTTGCTCATATTAAAAATATAAGCCAAGTTTAGACTAAATTTATTTCCTGCATGCAGCAGCATGATGAATATGATTGTAATAAATCGAATGTTTATTTTCTTATTCTCATATTTCAAGTTTTTACCTCAACTAGCAATTAGCTTCAAACATGGCGTCGTTATTTCCACTCTAATAATATTTATCTCGTTGATGGTTCCACGTTGGAAGTCGCTGAGCTCTTTTGAGCGACCCATATCTTAATAATACGAAGCAGATATGTGCCTGAAGATATGCGATGATATTTAAATAATTTACATGTCGTTGTCATGTGACATTTGGCACATTCCATGAGCAATGAGTGGTGTCCCTAAACTTTTGATCACATAATGTATGTGTGAAAGACGCCTCACTAGTACCTAAAAAAGCATATAAACAACTGGTTACAGAATTCTGAGATGGAGCGTCGTTACGAGACTCGTGTTTTTCGGCGGAAGGGCGATCCCAGGATTCCGTGCGCGAAAACGACCGCGGGAAGATCAAAAAGAGAGTGGAGAGAGAAGATCGGAGGGATCTCGGAGAACGGAGAGCGGGGCATCGATAAATAAAAGACCTGTTCAACGAGACTAAGGTAACCGTTGATTGGGTGATGAACTTAGACACCGTCATGATCGCGTAATCTATTGCGATTCACTAGGCTCATCTGTTGGAGCATTCTTAAAGGACTACGTGTATATATATCTCAATATCTTTACCTTCTATTGCTTTCTAGAATATATTATAAAACTATTATTATAAATCGTCTATATAATAATAGTAGTGCTGTATATTAATAATTCATATCTGCATAATGCATGATAGCTGTGCCATAATGCATGATAGCTCTTGTGTATGAAGTTATTTCAGATTAAGATTTTTAATAAATTTTTTAAAGTAAAATATTAATATCTAGTTTTTTTTTACAGATTGTAGGATCCCTGGTCACATATGTAATTGTGATGTTTCAAATGTAATAGTAAAGACTGTTCAAATTTGGATTACTTATGGGACATTAAAATGACGTCAGTTTTGAATGCTATTCTCGAGTATGCTTACTCAAAATAAGAATCCTAGCAACGAAGTGTTATTATCGTGCTGTTTTTATTATTATTACTTATTTCATAATTAGATCCCGTATGAAAAGTGTATGACAGTTTCTACGGGAATATTTAACTTCATGGTATAGCAATTTATGAAGAATTTCTGTCTACCTTTCCTGAAATCTCTTATAGGTTTTTGAAATGATTGCACCAAACCAAATACTGCGTATTCTTGCCAATAAACAATACAGTGCGCCAACAGTATCCGAAATTGCGGTAATCATAACTGGAGACATTGTTGCGAGATGCATATTGTCCTTGATCGACACAACGGAGAACTACGAAGAATATCTGAGCTCCATCCATCATATGAAGCTCTGCAGTATCCAATATGGAATGGATTTTTTGGAATGGTCAAGATGGATATTCAAGTATCCATCATATGATATCCCCCATCATATTCAAATACATCAAGTTGACCAACTTACATACAAAACTGTGTCATGTTAGCAACATTATGTCTACTAAATCATGATTCCCTAAGCTATACAAAATTCTTTGTTGTATTTCCGCGATTTATTTCATCAGTTCGTTGTGGATATGTATGAAAAATTGGGTCTGATCGATTGAATTACATTAGATTTAATCAGGCGCTGTTTTTTTTCATTACAATCTTGTCCGTGGTTCGCGAGATATTTCGCAGAGGGCGCTGTTGCAAGGGAGGCTGTTTTTTCCCCCTTATGTTTGTAAGGGAATTGCTCGTTTTCTTCTGTATATTTACGTAATTGTTGATTTTAAGGTTTTATTTATATTTTTAGAAATTCAATTAGAAGAATAAATAACATTTGAAATAAAACATGTAGGCCTTCTTGTATTATTAATATTTGTCATTCAAATGAATGAGAAGCCGATGAGTGAATATTAATTTTATAAATTTCATTAATTTTCAAATTGTGTCAAATTGTATTTCCGCGATTTATTTCATCAGTTCGTTGTGGATATGTATGAAAAATTGGGTCTGATCGATTGAATTACATTAGATTTAATCAGGCGCAACTTCTATTCTAGAGTATATTCACTTACGGGACGCAATGAACAATGAAGATTCAAATGCTAATCAATTTGTAAGAACAGTATTCTTGCCTTCTTCATTCATTAGAAGCCAAGACATATGCACAAGTGTGCTCAAGATGCAATGGCTTTCATCAGAAAATATAAGGTGTGCACAAATGAAAACGAGACTACGGTTATATCTAACGAATATTTTAATTACAGAATATTTTAAGTACGGAATATTTGTTGTACAGTTAATGTGTAACAAGACGCCTACACATAATTGCCTTTGATAATGATGCACTGATCTCAGAGCGTAAGAGGCGAATGATGGCTTCAGTGTTGAAACCCCTGAGCCTTTTTCCACGGTGTTCTGCACTTCCTTATCGCAGGTGAACCGATGACCTGTCAGTGATTTTTTTAAGGGGCCGAAAATATGGGAGTCATATGGGGAGATGTCGGGGCTGTACGGAAGATGTTTGAGGACTTCCCATCGAAATGTTTCCAGCAGGTGGAGGGTTTTTTGGCCACAAGTGGCTTGGCGTTGTCCTGGAGCAGCACTATCCATTTCGAGAGCTTCTCTCTGCGCTTGTTTCCGATGTCCCGTTTCGGCTTCAGCAACGTGTTGCAGTACTGTTCAATGTTTACTGTTTCGCCCCGTTCTAGCCAGTCGAGGAGTATGGGTCCTTCTTCGTCGAAAAAGAAACTGAGCATCACTTTTCCAGCCTTCATGGCAGAGTGAGCTGTTTTGAAACATGGGGCTGTTTTCGATGACGCTACATCTATCGACAGGCATATTTACTAACTTCGATTAGATACACAAGCGCCACAGTGAACGTCTCCTTTTTATTTGGGCACCCCATATATGTCCGCCTAGATCTTCAGTGAAGAGTGAAGTAACTTATAAGAAGACGGAAAAGTGCGAGCCGTGGAAAAGGAAGTTTCGGCGAAAATGGTGAACTGATGATCTATGAAAATGAATGTAAAGTTGCAGGTGAAAACATAGAAGTTGCAAATAAGTACAAGCAGATTTGCCGGATGCAACATTTCTTTACGTTCGCCATGAAATCAGTTGTTTTTTTATTAATTTTCGTCGTGTGAATTTGTAGTAACTTGTGTTAATTGTTAAAAATAAAATAATCTTGACTACCAACGCACACTGCGTCCCGGTGTCATTTGATTGTTCAATGCAGTATTGTAAGTAAACGGAGCTGCGGGGACCCCATGTTCATATGACAAAAAATACTTCTAAAGACCTCTTCTATCATCTCCCAAAAAATCTGTACTCAATTCAAAAACACCCTGTATAAGCAAAAATTATATATTTTTGTAATAAATAACTTTTTATGGCATATGATATATACGCTGGGCAGATAAGGACAATGGAATTTACGACATTATATTTAGGAACTGTAGCTTTTTATTTTTAGAAAGAATTAGTAGAACAAAATAATTCTTATAATTTAAGTATTATAATAACAAGATAACTTGTAATTTTAATATAATATTATAATTATAACAAAAAATCAATGTAATTTAAAATTTTTATATGAAATTATACTGTGTGATACTATAGAAAACAAATATCAAGGTACACAAGCTCTCATTCCTCTTGTATAACAATGATTTTTAGTATATTTTCACATTTACCAAATCTATGCTAAGTATCAAACTTGTCAAGAATGTGATCAACATTGTATTTCAGTCAACATGTTTCGGGGTTTTTGGACGCACTCCTCGGGGGGGTTATAACCTCCTGCATTATTTGGAGTGCTACTATAGCTCAAATTCTAGTAAATTCTATTCTTCTAGTAAATTCTAGTCAGGATATGTTTTCCACATTGCAGCGGAAAGCAGTCATGTGTTGACAATGGCACAGTGCAAACAGGATCTAAATAATGACCAGTGCCATTCCTTTGGCCTAATTTGGATGCAGTATAAGCCTTTTAGCTTGTTGAAAAAGTACCCTTATTGTATATTGGATCAAAATTGGCTGATGTACTGATATGCCTTTTTTATCTTTCGTAGACCATCTGTTATAGCAGTTACCTTTTGTCAATATTTCTGATGCAAATATTTTTTGTAGCTTTGGAAAAGACTGGGTGGTAAAAGATGATAACCCGAAAGTAGCAATATTACTTATACAAAAGTACATATACATTTGTTCAGAAGATAGTGTGAATGCAACACCTCTTTTGTGAAGCATGCCTTATCATCTTCCTGCATAAATGATATAAAAAGTTTCAAATATTCACTTACGCTCTTCAGCATCTTCGGAAGCGTCAGAGTTATATATCTTTTGGAAGCCATTTTTTTCTGAAAATCAAGGTTACCAGCATACATGACAAGTGTAATTTCCTAATTTCTGTCATTATAGGTATTACTACACGAATAATATATGCAAAACGATAATAATTTACAAAAGAAACGAATTAGGCAATTTTGCAGAAAAAATTTTAAATTAGGCAATTGTGCACTTATAATTGCCCAGAGTATTATATATCATACGTCGACTTCAAAGTACGATTTATTTACCTAATTTGTACAGATTCATGTATTCACGGATGTCTGCATCTAAATGAGACCTTATAATTAAATAATTATATTGGATCAAATAAGAATGTGCAGCTAACATTTTGTAATGGACCCCTAAATGTCACACTATCACTCTTTTCCATTTCACGAAAACCTAGTTATTATTTGAAACGAAGCAGTAATCAAAATTACACCTAAAATGAAATCTGGCTTGGATCTATCATAGTAATGACATCTAATGAACAGATTATAGGTGCGAAAAGTTGAATGCATTTGTTGGTTTTAATTCCAGAGGGCGATAATTGCATAGTTAACAACCGTATGATATATCATACGGTGGGCATTAATGGGTTAATATGCCTTGCCATAACTATGAATATCGAATTTTTATTTATCAATGATTTTCTTTTCGAAATCTGAGGTAGACAGTGACTTTCCTCATGCTTTGAAGGTCAAGTATGCAAAATTTCATCTAGATTTGAATAAAACTGTAGATTTGTATAAGAAACAAACCCACAAGCAAACATCCTTCTTTACATACGAGGGTTGGGGCATAAGTCATGGCAACTATTTTTTTTCTTGTAGATATGTGAACGGATCACAAACGTATATGTGTCGTGTGGAAGTTCTGTGATAGCTGGTAGTAGCGCAGCGAGGGCTGTTAAATCAGTCAGTTGGTGAGTGTCGTGCGAGATGGAAGTAACCCGTGTTGAGCAGCGCGCTTACATCAAAATAGCCGTTCTCCGAGGGAGAAATGCGATGGAATGTCACAGTGAATTAGTGGAAGCCCTTGGGAATAATGCCCTACCATACCGTACAGTAGCACGGTGGGTAGGAAAGTTTCAGCAAGGACGTGTGTACTGTGTTGTCATTCTTTTGCACCGTGAAGGCCATATTGCCCTATATACTACCGTAAAAAATTAGTGTGTTACGATATTTCAGTGCTATTCATTGTCCACACATGTAGTTAACACCTTGTCCTTTCGTATGTATATGTCACATTTTCCAACCGGACTGGTATCTTCAAGAAAGAAAATAGTTGCCATAACTTTTGCCCCAACCCTCGTATATAGAAGACTAGCAGAGGACCCGGCGTTGCCCGGGATAATTACGCTTGTAGGTAAACAGAACAACCTCAAAAAGCTAAATTAAACCTCCAAACTGGTTAAATAGTAACTCAATCACTACAATATAGAGCGAAATTGTGCAAGCTTCTTCGTTTTTCTTTAATCTTACATATAGGCGTGCCTGTACAATACAGCGAAATATCATTATCAGAATTACAATTTAAAAAATTCTTAGCGAAAAATAAACTGTTGTTAATTATTAACATTGAAATCAATTAGGAGTAACAAATTTGAAGAAAATTTGAATCATTGCTTGCATATATGATGAAGATAATAAAAAAGAGAATTAATTTGGGTGTGACAAATATCTGTCAACGCGATGTTAAATTAACCATTGTTGAAAGATAAATGATCATCTGGTAACGTTTTCATCGAATATCTATTCCGTATTTGTGGAAATTTTGAAATTTCCTGACTACATAATACAAAAAAAAAGAAAGCCTAATGTTAAATGTTGGCCTAATGTTAGCCTAATGTTAAATGTTAGCCTAAAACCGAATTGGAGAATGTCAGTTTAAAGCTTACTACGCGTGTAAGCAATTTTATCAATTTCACTAAAAAGAACATAAATAACTGAGTTAATGGTTAGAGTAATTATATTTTATCTTAACGGAAGAAGCAACAGCAATTTTTGTGTATCATACACAAATACAAAAATTAGGACAGGAAATTGATGAAAAAAATTCATATCCATCAGATGTATTCAAAGAATTTGAGGAGCTGTTGCTTAGATATTTTTTTTGTTGTATATATGCGTGCATTTTAAGCGTGGGTGCGTGCGAGCGTGAAAGAATTGCTGACGCGATAAATTTTCATTTCTTGAATTAAAGACGGCAACTTGTTCGAGCTAATATTTACACTTAATGTAAAGGAAACTTTTATGGAATAAAAACATCAATCAATCTCCTTTCTACTGCTAAGATCTATACTCGTGTAAAATATATAAAATATGGTTTTTAATTTAATGATATTGTGATGATGATTAACATGATGCTTTCAAAAAAGACAAAGATAATATGCCGAAAACATTTGGGGTTACTTAACAATATGGTAAAATATTTCAATTGTATTTTCTTCTATTTTGGAATGTCTTGGTCTGATTCATCTATGAAAAAGCTAAGTTTCAGATGTTTGGGCATTCTCTTCAGAATCTGTGTTTCCGTCGTTTTAATTATCTGTACGCTTTATTTATTATGGTGTTTATTTTCATATGAAACTTGATGTAAGTTTTTTTTTTCACTTTTTTAATACTGTGTCTTCAGTACTTTTTATTTCTCTTCAACGATGGGTTTTTTGTATGTAGGCTATCAAACCTAATTTTTTTTATTCAGGAAATTAACGCGTGAAATTAAAAATGAACCCATAAAAGGACCATGGCTTTTATGGGTGTGGGGTTTTATTATGATTGGATCGCATATATATTCTGTAGTTCAGGATTATGTCGTGTTTGTATCCAAACCTCGTGATATATTGGTGCAAAACTCTCGGGATTTTTACCAATTACCATTTAACAATCAATCAGTAGCTTTGCATATATTAGCAGTAAGCATTATTCATTTGTGGTGGTTACAAGCAGAAGTTTCGTTTCGATTTCAGTGCTTGTATTTATTGCGCAATGCGAAATATTGAAATATCGGTTTGAAAGTGTCAACAAAGAATTTCTTCAAACCCTTCCTCTCCAAAATACAAGGAATTTATTAAGATTTCAAGCTCAAATGCAACGCCATTACCTAATATCGTCCTATGTGAATAATCTCAGCCAGTGTTGCTCGCCTCTATTGCTTGCCTGGTTTGCGTATTATTTTATGAGCTTATGTTGCGCCCTCAGAATTTTTGATACGCCTTGAATTAAGGACTTCTATATTTGGACAATCTTCATCGGTATGTCAGTACATTTCATAATTTCATTCTTCTTTCTCATATGGTGTGGTTCTGAAATCAATGTTCAAGTAAGTGCGTACAAATAATTGAGTTAATTACTCTGAATTTTTAAAAAGCAAATTCATTTTTCTTTAAGTTTGTAGGACTGATTTATACTTGGGAGCTCTTAAGATTGATTTATTTGTTAATATTAGTCTTCGTTGATTTGTTAATGACCCGCTTCGACGTTCTAGAGGCGACAAATCAGTTTCTCAGGAGACATTATTTGTATAATACAAACCACATTTGAATTTGATTTCGTATAAACTTTCAAATTATATTAAAGAGTAAAAAAAAATCGACTCTACCTAAAACTGTACTTGGTAGATTCTTTCCCAAATTTAGGTGAATACGACAAATATTTAGAAAGATTTATTTCGACGCTTTAAACGAATTCTTAAACTATTTTTTATTACGCAGTGGATACGTTCACGGTTACCGTGAAGGCATAAAGGCTCACGACACTAAGGAGTGAGTCGCTGGTTATTTCCGCGAGTTGTTTCGCGGCATTTTTCGTGCTGCGGACGGCCGTAGCGGTGAACGAACACATTGTGCAAATGTTCAACTGGAAAAACATGTTTAATAGGAAGAAGTTTCAAGTCGTATCAAGAATTGGAGAGCTTTATAAATGTACAGCAACAAAAAACGTTTGTTCAACTTTGGAAATCGCATTTTGTTTGCTAAATTATATAAATAATAAATAAAGGGAGACATAATTTTTTCAAGATTTATAGTATTTAATTTTCAATATTTGAATACAGATTCTTATTGAAGTACAAATTTCTTAGTGGGTGGACGGGGAGGGGGGTAAATTCACAAGTAAACACGGGGATGATAACAACACTGTATATTATTTTGTTTCTGTAAACTTTATTATCATATAACTAAGAAAAAAGAACTCTTTAACCACAACAAGAATAACAGAAAAATACAACCTGGATGCGCATTTCGAAAGCAAAGCTTTCATCATTCGGCAGAATCAGGGAGGACACTGTAAGACAAAAGTGTACTGAAGTGTACATGACTTTTTATTATCATGACTGTTTCACCCCCTTCTTGGCCTACCACTCACTAAGAGTGAAGGCCTATGTGTTCGTTTCCCCAGGTCAGTTTTTTTTCTTTCTGAAATTGACTTAAAAGCTAATGATTCCAGAAAGTACGTTGAAATTAAAAAAAAAATGTCGTGACCAATTTTGTGCAACTATCTCCTCCGAAACGGCAAAAAGCAGAACCAAATGAATGTTTGAGAGTACTTTATATTATGCCTTGACGTATTTTATGACAATTGGTTAATCCTGTTTGGAGATGTTTTTTTCTAAAAATAATGAAGATATGGCTGTAGTGTTCATACCAGCGAACCAAACTTAATAAATTCAACATGTACGGACTCCTCACATTAATATAATTTTTTTTTTTCGTTACTCACAATGTAAGTTGTTTGCTTCTGATGAGCCAGTTTTGAGTTATAAAGGCTTACACCCCCCCCCCCTACAAAATATTTTTCCGGTTTTTTTTTTCCAATTCTCGGCAACAACTGTGACGTCACTTCTCATAAAAATGACGTCACTCCTTACTGTCGTGAGCCGTTATGCTTTCACGGTAGCCGTGAACGTAGCCACAGCCTTTTTCTTAGGCGAAATGTGAGAAAGACGATCCTACAGGTGCAAAATTGTAGTCTGAACCCATTTTTTTTTTTTTTGCTGGCCACTGATTTTATTTGAAAAATAATTTGGTCCATCGAAATTAATAAAATTAAAGAAAATAGACGGGGATCGGTTGAAATCCTATACACCAAATTCCTTAGGCCCGGCCACGGTATAAGAAGAAAAGGTAATCCGACGAACAATGGCAGCATTGTTAGGAGAAGATTACAATCTTGTCCGTGGTTCGCGAGATATTTCGCAGAGGGCGCTGTTGCAACGGAGGCTGTTTTTTTCCCCTTATGTTTGTAAGGGAATTGCTCGTTTTCTTCTGTATATTTACGTAATTGTTGATTTTAAGGTTTTATTTATATTTTTAGAAATTCAATTAGAAGAATAAATAGCATTTGAAATAAAACATGTAGGCCTTCTTGTATTATTAATATTTGTCATTCAAATGAATGAGAAGCCGATGAGTGAATATTAATTTTATAAATTTCATTAATTTTCAAATTGTGTCTACTTATTATTCTAACATGATTGTTAAGAAATTTCATAGTGAACCTACAATTTATAAAGCATTGTACAGTATTTGATTAATCGTGAAGAAAAATTTTCAATGAAAATTAAAAATATATCGTGAAATTAAGTGACTCGCATATTGATTTTTAGAATAAAATTTATTAGACATATTGAAAGGAGTAATTTTAATCATATTAAGTTTTATAAATTATTTTTATCTTACATTTGAAGTATTAATAATTTTAAATATATGAAATTGAAGTTCTTGTGGGGTTGAAATCCAATATTAAAGGTAAGGAATGATTTTTGCTGAAGCTTGTAAAATTCCAAAAACAAAATTCTACAAGTTTCATTAACAATCATTGCTCTCTATTAATATTTTATTTCAAAAACAAAAATTTAAATTCAAAAACATTAGACTGGCATTGGTGAAATCAATTATTTATTTATATATTGAATTTTATTTACTTCAAATTATTAATAAATACATTGGGCAACAAATTTTCAAAACTTTTTTGCCTCCGATATGAAAATAACCATTTCTTAATGAGTTGAATGTGCTGAACACGAATATGACTGTGAAAATGCAAAATTGGCTCTAGTTTTTTTTGTAATCTGCAAAAACAATTGTGTACATAATAAAATGACTACCAATGGCTCTGGTCAACAACATTTTTGGTACCGGGGAAGATAGGTGTTCTAGACTAATTTGAGCGTGCTGATTCCAAATCTGAATTCCAAATTTCCCTATCACGTCAAGATCTCGAGTTATAAAAATAGTTTAAATTTTAATGGTAGCCATTGTTTAAATTTGACATCAGGAGACTGTTTTACACCACTGAAACTTAACATCTTGACGTGATAGAAAAATTTGGAGTTCAGATATGGAATCAGCACACTCAAATTAGTCCAGAAAACCTACGTTTGTCAAAGTTGCAGTTCTACTGGATAAATATACACGTTGAAACGTAGAAAATGAACTATATTAAATATCTCAAAAACTAGAGCCAATTTGAAAAAACTGATCTCATATTCGGAATCAGTGCAACAAATTTACCATAAAATGACTTTTAAATGATTGGAGGCAAAATGTGTGTTGACCAGTGATATTATTAAAATTATAAAGGAGATTTACAAGTTTATTGCATACAAGTTACTTATTAAAAAATTTAGCTCTTTTCTTTTGTTCCCTTGCAAGTTTTTTTTACATCATCATCAATTACTGCCGCATCCTCAGCAACACATAATAGTTTAACGATTCGGCTACTACATCTTTTTTATGTTTTTCGCAAGGGAATGAAAGTGGAACACTTTCTAATGTTTTGGCAATGGCGATTTCGTAGGCATATTCTTTCTCTGCAGCAGTTAACATGTAGAAAATATTTACTTTCGGATGAATAAGGCGGTCTCTGGTTTTCAGATTAACTAGAGCTGCCTCCTTATGCTCTGAAAATATACCTTCAGATGAAAAAGCATGTATACAAACCTCACAAGAGCTAATTTTTGCCATTTTTTGCAAACAAAACCTGTATCATAATAAATTATACAGTTTATAATTGGTGCTTCAAAACAATCATGGCTATGATCGTAGCAGATGACATATTTCAGCTTCTCACTCTGTCGTGGCTATCACTCTGTGTGCTAATAAAAACTATTGCTCAAACAACAATGGTCACGTGTCTTTTCAGTTCCGGTATGTGCTTCAAGCCGGCGCCAACAATGGTTAAACGTGCATCAACAATGGAAAACTGTTTCCGTAACACTTTTTGGTGTCGGTTTTCGCATCACGTTTTTTGTAGATAGATGTCCAGTCTTAAAACATTATCATGTTAAAAACAGATAAATAACCCAAAGGATATAATTCCGCAGGAAAATAGACCAGGAGTCTACAAATTACCATGTGCTAAATGTAATGCGGTTTACTACGGGCAATCACGGAGAGCAATCAAGACAAGAATTGGTGAACATTTGGCATGTATCAGGAAAGGAAATTTTGCATTATCGAGATTCGCTGACCATATCCTAGATTGCCAACAAGACTATAATCCTGAAGACTTTGAAATTATCTACAGCACAAGTGACACGAAACTGTTAAATTTCCTAGAGTCGTTATGCCATCACCAGTGAAGAACCTGCTAATTTACTAAACAGCGACTTGGGCCCCATGGACGTGACACAATTGAGAGACTTGGCAAAACTTTTACGTATTCCCAAACTGACCTATGGAAAGAATAAACGTACCATAGACAACTACGACTCCTGATCATCATCTACCTGTTGATCATCGTCCACCTGTAGTTTCAATTTATGTACTTTGAACTTGTATTTATTTCTGTAATTTGATTGGAACTAGCTCTCTTTTACTATATAAGTGACTCTGTAATTCTTCTTCTTTATCAGAGCAGAACTTCTCTGGTCTGATCACGTTCTTGTATACGCTGAGGAAGGCAACTTGGCTGCCGAAATGCGCATACGTTGCAATAAACCGTTGATGTGGAATAGTGGTTTCCTGTTGCTCTTGTTAGGCTAAAAGCACTTGAAATCTGATTTACAACTCGTTCTTATTTTATTTTTATACAAATTTTTTTAATTACTATTCGTATGGAATAAACAATGATTTACTAAATCTATATTTTTTATGTATTCCTAATGTGGAAAAAATTCATACACATGAAAACATCTTTGTAGCTTTATACTTGGTTATACTTGCTTGCAGCCCAATGCACTGCAATGGTACGATTGAATAGCTTGACAAAAATTGATAGCATTCGCGTAAAAACAGAGATCACCAAAAAACTTTTTCAAATTCTAAATCGTTAATAAATACAGATTATGAGGTGGAGTCAGGCGAATAAGAACATCAGAAGTTTATAATAAAATAAAATTTAATACATGGGAAAATTGGAGTACATCTTATAGCGGCCATTATACATACCTATAATAAAACTGTCACGTGTCCGTGGTTGTTTA
Source organism: Rhysida immarginata (assembly GCA_023313115.1). Taxonomy (NCBI): domain Eukaryota; kingdom Metazoa; phylum Arthropoda; class Chilopoda; order Scolopendromorpha; family Scolopendridae; genus Rhysida; species Rhysida immarginata. The sequence goes on from JAHWFO010003124.1 coordinate 11,242,495, forward strand.
TGCATCACGCAAAAACTACCGGACGAATTTTGATGAAATTTAGTATGGTTTTAGCTTACAGTCTGGATCTTCAACTAGAGTATTTTTTCTGCCTGAAAATGTCTCATTCTCACGGGAAAATTCCAAAACGCTGCGATTGAGTGATAGTTATATTTGCCAACAGATGTCCTGCGAGTTTTTAAATTCGCGCAGCAGTAGTTAAACTTTAAACTTGCCAATAGGTGTCACCAGATAAGAGATATGCCTTCCAGAATCCCAGAAAGAGGTGAAATCTTTCTCAGGACTCCAGAAATGCTACGAGAATGAGCCAAATACAAATGAAGTATGTGATGGTTATCGCTTTTAACTTAGTGTAGTTATAACTTATTGTGTGGGTCAACATTTAGGCTACTTTTTTCTCGGGAAAACGTCCCATTCCCACGGAAAAACACAAAACACTGGAACCATGCGATGTTCAAAAGCTTGCCAAAAAATGTCCAACGAGTGTTTTAGATTGTTTTAAACCGCGCTATGGTTGTTTTTTTCCTTTTGAGGTTAAAAAATACTACATAAAAGAATTCTACGACAAGGGTTGCCACCTCTCCTATGTTGGGCTGGAGACTTCCGTATTGGTCTTTTTTCGCCGGACTCCAGTTTCAAACAGCCATTCTCCGGTATTGCAGCCGTTACTGCGGGACTCGCAAGTCACTTTGAAGGTTTCGATTTCAGAAACAACTCAAAATCCTTGGCCTTCCGACTACCATGGATTAAGGGGGGAGGGGGGGGGGGGGGGAATTAGGGACGTTTCAAAAAGTACGCCAGCCTGTGTAAAAAGACATCATGATTTTGAAAAAAGTCCATTTACACAATAAGAAATGTTTAATTTAAAAGAAAAATTAAATTTCAATGAAAATGTTAATATCTCTGAAAAATTATTGATTAGATTAGATGGAGAAATTTTGTTTGACGAAGATGGCAATCCTAACTCCGGTGTTGATACTCTTTATAAGTGGCAAATAACGGACTTCGAATTTTCCTTTGCGTATTGGTTGTTGTTGTTTAGTTTCTATTCTTTGGCTGCAGTTTTTGAACTTTTTTTTAGTGCGACTTTCTCCGCACATTTTATCCCCCCGAATTTAATCGTGTGACTGATAAGTGAATAAAGAAAGTAAGCTTTTATTAATAACGGAAAAATACAAATGTCCATCCCCTAGGCGGGACTCGAACACGCGACCAAGCGACTCAGAAGTCAGCATGCTAGCCTCTTCGCCACCTAAGCAATCTACATTTCATATTTCAACCACTTGGTGAATTCTTAAACAGATGCATTTTTTAAAGTTTATTTTATTTACTTTCCATCATTATAAATTATGTAAAGGAGTATTACCTCAATAAAACCTGAAAAAATAAAATGTAAATAAAAATTAATTGATAATAAATTTAATCAATGCTACAAAACTGTAATAAGGTTATTACCATTAAACAAATAATTATTTAAAAAATTTAAAATTTTTTATCAATTTAATGTTAATATTTATAGTTACTGATTTATACTATTGTTTCTAAAAATTATTAATGTGTTTAAGGAAGAAAAAATAATTTTTTCCATGGTTCCTGTAGGGTAAAACTGTGCTGTTCCTCGGTAAGAGTCGTTTTTAACGCCATCTATAGTGTGTCCTTGACAATAGCCCAACTGAATAGGACCTGTGCATAGAGGTCATGACAAGGCCGCCATTTTGCTTCGATCTCAAAAAATCTAACATAAGAAATTTGCTTCGAACTCAAGAAATTTGCTATTTAAAAATATAAATTCGTTTAAAATGACCGATTGCTCAGCTGTAAATCGTTCTGATAGCACAGATATTAGTTTTCGATTGTTTAGTTTGATAGATCAATCCGTCATTTTGTTTCTAACTAACGCATGATGGGATACCTTGTCATGACCTATATTAGAGCGGCCTTGTTGACACGACCCTCCTGAAGGCGGACCAGTCCCTGGTTCGTCGTGGCGTCTGTTTTCTTCGCATGATGGCGATTTATCGGGATCTGAAATAATACATGCATAAAGAAAATTATAGAGCAAGGATACGTCTTCATCGGACGAATCATCAGAGCTTTCGTTCTGATAGGGTGAAAGATTATGGACGTCCTCAGGTCTCTGGCAGTAGTATGGCTTTAGCTGTGATGCATGCACGTATGAAAGTTTTTCTGGGATCTCGAACGGGCTGTTATCATACAAGACATTTTATATGGCCCGAGGAAGTATGGAGAAAGCTTTCCTGTGCGAGGAATGTTCTTGCACAATACAAGGTCTTCAACTGAGTACGAGGTGAGTTCAGTGTTTGCATGCGTTTTTCCTTTGTGACATCGAGGATTCTCTTTGACCTCGATCGGCGTTGTTTCTTTCCTATATATTTACGTAGCACATGAACCACAGTGCCATTAGCACTTTCGGCTAATCCACTGCTTTCGTGATGATATGCAGGCGTCACGGTGTGTTGGATCTGTGTAGCTTCGTAATATTCTTTTTTGCGGATTTCGACATAAATCCAGTTCCCTGGTTAGTAACAATGGTCTGAGGAGTTTCATACTGATCTCTAAGTTGGCCGAGGAATTTCAGGATATGAGATGTCGATGTATCGGGGACAGGTATGGCGACGACATATCTGGTTGCATGGTCGATTGCAAGGAGAATATATGAGTTGCCTCGTGAAGATTTTGTTAGCGGACCAACGAGATCCATTGAAATAATCTCAAACGGGATCGATGGTGTTGGCAGTGATGAGAAATGTCCTAATTGGGGGTGCGTTTGATGATTGTAGCGCTGACATTCATCACATAACTGTTCATATTCCGCAACGTCGTTGTACATCTTCGGCCACCAATAGCGTGTACGAATTTTGCTGTTTGTGCGTTGTGCGTCCTTATGACCATCTTCGTCGTGTTTCTGCTTCCAGATGTCGTTTCTTAGTTCCTGGGCGACGACAAGCTGTTTTCTGAGCGATACGGGTGTCTCTGATTTTCGGTATAATAATCCATCTTTTGACTTGCTTCACCTGATCTTTCAAAGTTAACACGTGTCATTTTCTTGTAGTCTCTGTAGTCGACTGTCGATTGCACGCAGAATGAATAAATTGTACAATGATGTATTTGGTTTACTAAAGACATGACTAATGAACTGCATCTCTTCCCATGAGCAGCGGTAGGGCTTTCGTACAACTGGTATATCATCGGTCAGCGTGACATCATGTACAGTCTGTGGGTACAATCCAATTTCGTTACTGGCAGTTGCAAAGATTTCTTTGTTTTTCCAGTAGAGAGTGTGTCTGCTGCTGGATATCCCTTGGCAAGTTTTTGTTAACCATTTCCGGCTCATACAATTCTGGGATCATAGTGTGGGAAGTCGCCTCCTCATTCCGAATCTCTGCTATGTAATTGACCATTTTCGCTGCTTCTTCGTTACTGGATGAACTGGCAATCATAAGATCGTTGCTGGGTGTGATAGAGACTGTCACGGTTGCGAGAGTTCTCCAGTCGTTTCCAAGAAGCATTTGGTATGGGAGATTTTGCTTAACTCCCACTTGCGACAATTCCACTGAAATTCCACCTATTGAAATGTTGGTTGGTTGGTTTGTTTGGTATTAACGCCTTTTTCAACTGCTATGGTCATTTCAGGACGGCGTTATAGGGGCCGCAAATTTTGCCTCGCAAGGGTTCTTTAAAGTGCAGCCGGCAAACGACTACACGGGACCAACGGCTTTACTTCCCTTCCGAAGGAAGTGCGTGATCTCAGGATTTTCCCCCTGAAAAAATCCTCGTCGTCCTCGGCCGGGGTCGAACCCGCATTGGGCATCAGAGGCGATCACGCAACCGCTGAGCCACCGAGGCCGATCTATTGAAATGTTTAGTGAGCACTGACCATCTGGCCTGAACGTATAGTCACTCTGATGTAAGGGAGTCGAGCTCCACTGTTAAATACGAATGCGAAGGTTTCGGGCTGTATTATAGTCGAGTAGTGTGATATCTGATCCACCATCGAAGTATGCGTCAACAACATGTTCATTTTCGATAATGGCATCAATAACTGGGCGAGTTTTTTTTACTTTTGATAATGTTGTTGATATGCCTGGGTGTGTGGGCCTCTTCGGAATTACCAATCTGTTCCCGCTTGGTTTGTGGAGCTTTTACGTGATGGCGATTGGTCGTGTCACTCCCTCATTCAATCTGTTCAAGTGGGAGCTTTTATTAATGGTCTGAGGGGGGAGAATTTTGGTTTGTTACAGTCCATGGGTACATGACCCCATTCTTTACATCGGTAACATTGCATGGATTTTTTTCGTAAACCTGGTCTCCATTTCGTATTTTTGCTTTCAGATTCAGTTTTTTTCACTAATAAATTGTTTTAGATTTCTTTCCTCTGGGCTGCACTCGTAATTTTTAGATTCTTTCTCTGACGGTTCGTTTTTCTTGAAATGTAGTTGATTTGCGCTATCATAAAACGTGCGGTCCTTATTGATATTATCTAGTTTTAGGGCATAGTCAATAATCGAGTAAGCGTCATGATTACACTGTAGGGCATATGTGCTCACGTCTGAAACACAAGATCATCTTTTAAACCATGCAAAAGGAGCTTTCTGGATGTTGATCGGTTGCAAAATCAGGTACTTGTACTGAGAATCAAGGCAGATTAGAATGGACCTGTCCCTTCTGAATGAAAATAGGGTAGCAGGTATGCGCTTGGGATGTGCTCGTCGCCTGCTCCCTCCTGACAATAATAAGCGATAGCGGCTAACGGCAATATCGTTAAAGCCTCTGCCTACTCCATCGAATGGCAGAGTTCGAATCCGATATGGATAGACATTTTTTTTTTGTTCATTATCGCGTTTTTGATTTCGTTTAAATTTTAAACAGTGTATGTAAAGAACACCATAAACAGATTAAAGTTTTATCACCCAAATGTGCAATTTAATCTGTTTATTTGAGGGTTTAAAAAACTTTTCATGTTGTCATGTCATGCTTTATTCTGTGAATCTTAATATATAAACGAAAATGTTAGTTTAGTTTTTAATAAAATATACATTAATTCATATCACCGTTACTTTTACAAAACTCCTCTTTTGTTCAAATCATTTAATATTCTCTACTATTCAAATATATAATCCTATATATTAAAATGCAAAGCATTTTTTGTAAGAGCAAAATTGGCACTTCTGCGCATGCGCATCTGAAGCCAACAAAGAAAGTTACGACAATCCATCAGAAGCCAGGGATTGTTGTAATGAGACAATATTCAATCATTGTTTTAAATTAAATAAACTGAAGATTTGCAGAAAGAAAATCCTGCCTTGATCATTTTATGACGTTACCTTGTGACTACTGAAAATATTATATCGTTAGAAAGAGCTTTAAAAACTGATCATTTTATCCGCTGACACTTTATGTCTCAGTTTAATACTTTCAGAGAAGTTTAGTTTAAAGCTATTTTGATTTTATATATTAACTCATTTCTTATTCTTTGTGCATAATGAGATATTTAAGCTCTGACAATTTTTTAATTTATTATTTTTTAATTAAAGAGATGGGGATTAATAATAAGATGGGTTGTTCTCCGTCAAATTTTGACGGGATCCATCTAGTCATTTAATAAATTAAAAAAAAAATTCGGATGGTTTTGGTATAATTGTCGTTGATTATTTTATATACACAAACTATACAAAAAACGAGACTTGTAGTCTTTCAAGCAGTCAAAAGAAAATAGCTTCCACTTACACCTGTAAATCACTTCCGCATCACACAATAACGAGCGCTGCATCAGCTTATCTCTTGATCACGTATATAATTATATCGATACTGTGCACCATTTATGTTACACTATTAACCAAATATATTAGTTTATTATTAATAAAACAAAAATTCTCATCAGAACAGCCAAAATATTCTTTTTATCAACATAGTTGAGCACGTGACATAAAACTTGCCTACCCCCGATGCTAAGCAAAAACTTAATGGAATTGTTCCATAGTAAGCGTGCTCGACTAGATACCTGGAAAAAGTAATCTCATTGTATTGAAGTATTGTAAGGAAGCCGAACAATTTTGACTTAGGTTAAAACCTTTATGCACCCGACTGTACGTTTATTTACAGTAAATATCTTATTTATAAATTGTTAACTTCCATAGTGCCTAACAACAATCCAACCTTCATTTTTTCCAACAAACGAAAAAACACTGATTGTTAAAATCCAAAAATGTATTGTCATCAGAATTTTTTACTATAGTAGCTATATCGATTATTTTAAAAAATGCGCCAAAAATTTTAAAAAATCAAGTTATCGTGCAATCGGAGGATGGACGGCCTGCCGGAAAAACCTACAGAGTAAGCGTGCATTCTTACAATTAGCTTTTTGCTAAAGCTCTTAATAAATTCTCAGATGACTGTTAAGAATGGCCTTTCCTTCTCATAATATACCAAAATATATCATATTTTGCAAGCTTCTTCGTTTTTTTCAATCTTACATATAGATCTATCTATACAATATAGCGAAATTATCAGAATTAAAAATAAAAAAATCTTAACGAAAAATAAACTATTAATACTCATTAACTTTGGAATTATTTAGGAGTAATAAATTCGAAGAAAATTTTCATTGCTTGCGTATTTGATGAAGATAGTAAAAAGAGAATTAATTCCGGATGTGACAAATATGTCAACGTGATGTTAAATTAGTCATTGTTGAAAGATAAATGATCATCTGGTAACGTTTTACAACGAATATCTGTTTCCGTATTTGTAGAAATGGTTAAAAAAGTTAAAATTAATGTCGGCCTAGAACCGAATTGGAGGACGTCAGTTTCAAGATTACGATGCGTGTAAGCAATTTCATGAATTTCACTAGAAAGAACATAAATAATTAAGTTAATGATTAGACTATTTGTATTTATATCTTAACGGAAAAAGCAACGGCAAATTTTGTGTATCAGTTACACATTCAAAAGTTAAGTGCGGAAAATGCAGAAAATTGGTGAAAAAAAATTCATATACATCGGATGTATTCAAAGAATACGAGGAGCTGTTGCTTAGATATATTTTGTTGTCGTCCATATGCGTGCATTTTGTATGTGTGGGAGTGCGCGAGCAAAAGGATTGTTGACTCAATAAATTTTCATTTCTTGAATTAAAGGAGGCAACATGCTCGAGCTAATATTTACACTTTATTTGAGGGAAGTTTTTAAGGAATAAAAACATATCAATCAATCTTCTTTCTACTGTTAAGTTCTATACTCGTGTAAGATATATATTATATGGCTATTAATGTTGACCAGTGACATTGTGGTGATGATGCTTTCAAGAAAAACAAAGATATCGAATATGACATGCCGAAAACACTTGGCTTTAACTAGCAAGACCATAAAGTATTTCAAGTGTATTTTCTTGTGCTTTGGAATATCTTTGTCTGATTCATCTAAGAAAAAGCTAAGTTTCAGATATTTGAGTATTCTCTTCAGAATCTGTGTTTCTTTCCTTTTAATTATCTACTTGCTTTATATATTATGGTGTATATTGGCACTTGAAGATAACGTAGGTGTCTTTTCCTCTTTTTTAATGGTGTTTCTTCAGTACCTTATATTTCTCTTCAACTATGGGTTTTTTGTATGTAGGTTATCAAACCTAAAGTTTCTATTCAGCAAATTAACATATGAAATTAAAAATGAACCCATAAAAACACCATGGCATTTATGGATGTGGGCTTTTATTATGATTAGCTCGCATATACATTATGTAGTTCATAATTATGTCAAATTTGTAACCCTTCCTCGTGAAACATTAGTACAGATTTCTCAGAAGTTTTACCAATTACCATTTAATAATCAATCAGTAGCTTTGCAAATATTAGTAGTAAGCTTAATGCATTTGTGGTTGTTACAAGCAGGAAGTTTCGTTTCGATTTCAGTGCTTATATTTATTGCGCAATGCGAAATATTGAAATATCGGTTTGAAAGTGTCAACAAAGAATTTCTTCAAACCCTCCGTGTCCAAAATACAAAAGATTTATTGAGATTTCAAGCTCTAGTACGACACCATCACCTAATATTGTCCTATGTGAATAAACTCGGCCAGTGTTACTCGCCTCTATTGCTTGCCTGGTTTGCGTATTATTTTATGAGCTTATGTTGCACCCTCAGAACTTTTGATACGCCTTGGATTAAGGGCTTCTATATAATCGTCATCAGTCAATCAGTGCATTTCATCATTTCATATTTCGTTCTCATTTGGTATGGCTCAGAGATCAATGTTCAAGTAAGTCCGTACAATAATTTGGTTAATTAGTCTGAATTTTTGAAAAGAAAATTCATTTTTCTTTAAGTTTATAGGACCGATTTATAATTAGTATTATTAGTTAACATTATTTTTCGTTGATTAATGACCCGCTTCGACATTCCTAGAGGCGACAAATTAGTTTCTCAGGAGACGTTAATTGTATAATACAAACCACATTTGAGTTTGATTTCGTATAAACTTTCAAATTATACGAAAGAGCAAAAAAAAAAAAAAAATCGACTTGGCCTAAAACTGTACTTGGGAGTTTTTTTCCAAATTTATGTGAACAAGACAAATATTTGGAAAGATTTATTTCGACGCTTTAAACGAATTCCTAAAACTGTTTTTTATTAAGCGAAATGTGAGAAAGACGCTCCTACATATAAAAAAATTGTAGCCTGAACCAATTTTTTTGCTGGCCATTTTATATATTTAAATACACCTATACCTCGTTTTATACGTACTGACAAGAGCCCTTATGAGCTCTTGGTACTGATTGGTTCCAAAAACTTGGTACGTAACTGGAATATCCGTATAACGAATACGTACTTTTCAGGGTCAGTAGAATTGAGGCAATGAAAAAATGTGAGACGTTTTATTATGTAGCTCTCATCAGAGGTCACTACTGTACTTTTTTAAAAATAAATTTCCTTGATGGCGCTTTGACAATACCCATCAATAATTTTGATACAAACATATACAAATATAGGGCGCGTTCGACATCGCGCACTAAACGTATCTGTGCGTCCACTAAACGCACTAACGTGTTCGTCATGGAACCCGGTCGTGTTCGTCATCGCCAGTGCGCGCACTACCGGGCGTTTCATGCGCGCACTAAATGACCCTAGGTTAGGAGTAGAGTCGTTTATAGTTCATCCAACAAGAGAAAAACAGGGTGTGTCACAGGAAGTTTCAGATTAGCCAATCAGAGAAAGGGGGCCTCATGCGCTTAATCACTTCTGTCTCATGTCTCATTGAAGAAGCGCTTTATAATATTACAGCAGAAGCTTTAATATTATTCAGTTGCTTTGCTTTAATTATAATTAAAAATATTGTACACGTCATAAAATTATCTTTTAACTCAATTTTATATATATCGTTGTTCGAGATTCCCTGGGCCTTTTCTTTCCAGGAGTCGAAAAGCGAGGAGAGGGGGTGGTAGCTTCGCATGAAGACGCTTCGTTTCCTTCTTGAACAATTGTTCGAACGCAAGAAAAAGAAACTTGCGTTGCCTTGGAAACTTGCAGATGAGCTTTTAAAACACTATTTTCCTTTAAAGTAGCAAAATACGTTCCACACAAATCTCCCTAGCCTGGCTGGGAATAGTTTTTCCTTGTTTGGCTGAAGAGTTGTTGCACGGGCGTCGCCATTACAAATTGACTTGTGCAGCCGCTGAAAGAGAGATCCCACAAAGCATTGCGGAAACACACCCTGTTTTTCTCTTGTTGGACGAAGTATAGTGCGTTGCAAGATGGCGCTGCCCTAGAGCTTGAAATGTAGCGATAGATAGTTCGGAATTTTAGTTACCGTTAAAGAGCCAACAGGTATAAAAATAATTGAATTCTGCATATCGTTTAAACTGACATTGAAATCTACCTGTGTAATGATCGATTTCGGCTTGTTATATGAATGCAGATGTTATGATAAGTTTTATTTTCAGCAGTACGCATACTATTCATGGTAGCACGGGTGAGGTGAACATCCCACTTTCGTGCTCTTTCCTGTTTTTCATGACACACACAAAATGCGCTACACTTTTTTCACCGCTCGCACTGAGTGATGTCATTAGGTGCGTTTAGTGTGCACATGCCGAACGCGCCCTAAATTGAATCTGTTGCAATTTTTTTATGAAATAATACAGCACAGTAGTATATATTTTTATAGTCTTTAGTTTATTATTTTTATTTCTTCATAAACATAATAATATATAACGAAAATAGTGTCAAATTCGTAGGCGCTAACTATGCTTACAATTCAGCAATTAATTTCAACAAACAAAACAAGAACTTACACTGACTCACTACAAACCACGGGGTCTATAGATATTCATGGTCATCGAGCTTCGGCCATTTTCCATTGCTTCGAGAAGCTAAGGAAAACAGATCGCGCCAGGTGCCGCATAGATCGCACTATTCCCGACCGCAACCTGCGATAGAGATTTTCATTGAAACTGAATACGAAAGTAAAGTTTCTGTCTGCCGATAGGGTGGCGCTGCATGCGCAGTTGGGCAGATTGTACATGCAGCGCCACTTTTCAATAGAGTCCCCGCCCTACCGGGAGCTAGAAACTTTAGCTTCATTTTAACAATGGAGCTCGATGACCATGAATATCTATAGACCGTGCTACAAACGGAGTATCGCGAGCGGCGAGATTAATTTATTAGAGTGGAAATAACTATGCAATGTTTGAAGCTAATTGATAGTTGAGTTCATAGTGGTGGCGCTGATGATCAGTGTATTACCATTCTACTCTTTATTTAATATCATTGGTCGTATGGCGAAATATTGGATACGTAAAACGAATTAGTGCCATAATTTGAAAAGTACGAAAATCGAAAAGTACGTATTACGAGGTATGGGTGTAATTCCATCGAAATTAAAAAAATTAAAAAAAAATAGATGGGGATTGGTTGAAATCCTGTACATGAAATTAATTTTGGATGGCCGAGAGCGCTAAGGCGTAGACTTTCCAGTTCTTGAACTGTCGGGTCGTGGGTTCGAATCTTGCTTGGGCACAGATATTTGTATGCGGTACGCGGAGGAAAGGAACACAAGGTATTCACACGCCTACAAACGTTGTTTCTTTTTTTCCTAGACATAAAAAACGACAACCAACCCGACCCATTTTCCATGTATAGTTTTTGGGCGGACCTGAAATGCGCCCATTTCTAGCCACATCCAGAAATTGGGATCACCATTAAATTTTTCACACAATTTTTATGATGTAAAATTTTTCCTCAAAGCTTCCGAACTTCGAACTTCTGAGTAAAAAGGCCTTGTATGGCTGCGTAAAATCACTCTGTATATTATTAAGTACCGAAAGGTGCTTTATGCTTTCAGTGTGGGGAAACGTGTCTGTCTGTCTGTCTGTCTGTCTGTCTGTCCGTCCGTCCGTCCATAACTCTAACTCCTCCGAGGCTATGAAAGATTTTCAAAATCTGTTTTCGTCACTCGATGAATATAGTTCATGGCACAAACCAATCATAATTATTATCTAAATCGGTTCATTGGCACGTGCACAAATGGTACCTCAATTTTCCCGCCAAGCAATTTTCAATGGGAAGTTATTTTAAGGAACATATCAAACAAATCGTAAAGACGAGATAGAAACGGTTATTCATTACTAATTTCCTCAATCGATGAATATGGTACATGGCACGAACCAATCACATATCTTATCTAAATCGGTTCAATAGCACGTGCACAAATGGTAACTTCACGACCCTATCTACCAATTTTCAATGGAGAGATATATTAAATAATATATCAAACAAATCGTAATGACGGGATAGAAGCGGAAATAAATTACTATTTTCGCCAATTCATAAATATGGTTCTGGAAATGAACCATTTTGAAAAATGTTGTAATCGAAACAATGGCACGTACTCTAATGGTACTCTTATGACACCCTCAAAAATTTTCAATCATAAGATATGGCATGTAATATATAAAACGACTTGGAATGATGTGTCATGAATAAATATAACGTAAAATTAACGATAGTCCAAATTGGTTTCAAAGACACCTGGTTTAGTGGAACCATTATGGTTTAGTGGTACCATTATGATTGATTGGAAATTTCATTGCCAAAATATGCAATGTAATATATCAAACGACTTGGAATGAGGTGTCATGAATGAATATAACGTAAAATTAATGATAGTCAAAATTGGTTTCAAGGAACCTGGTATAATGGAACCATTCTGGTTCATTGGAACTTTCAATGCTAAAATATGGCATGAAATATATCAAACGACTTGGAATGATGTGTCATGAATGAATATAACGTAAAATTAATGATAACCGAAATTGGTTCAAAGCTACGTGATGTAATGGTATGTTTATGGTCCATTAGAAACTTACAGTGTTAACATAGGGCTGTTTAAAAATATAGTTCCGCGAACGCTTTAGTTTAACCTTTCGGTACTTGGTTATGTCATTCCTTAATGGTTTATTAAGTACCGAAAGGTGCTTTATGCTATCAGTCTGGGGAAACCTGTTTCTCTGTCTGTCTGTCTGTACGTAACTCTAATTCCTCCGAGGTTATGAAAGATTTTCAAAATCTGTTTTCGTCAGTCGAATAATATGGTTCATGACACGCACCAATCACAAATCGGTTCATTGGCACGTGCACGAATGGTACCTCTATTTTCCCACCTCGCAATTTTCAATGGAAAGATATAATAAGTAATACATCAAATAAATCGTAACGACGATCTATAAGTGGTTATTAATTACTGTTTTCGTCAATTGATAAATATGGTTCCGCGAATGAACTGTTATGAAGATTGGCATAATGGATACAATGGCACGTGCTCTAATGGTACCCTTATGACACCCTCAAAAATTTTCAATGATAAGATATGGCTTATAATATATCAAACCACTTGGGATGATATATCATGAATGAATATAATGTAAAATTAATGAGAGTCGAAATTGGTTCAAAGGCATCTGGTTTCGTAGATCTTTATTATTGTTCATCGGAACTTTCAATACAAAGATATGGCATGTAATATATCAAACAACTTGGAATCATGTGTCATGAATAAATATAACGTAAAATTATTTATAATCCAAATTGGTTCAAAGATACGTCCGAACTCTATGGGGACGTGCATGATTAATTACTGTTTTCGCTAATTGATAAATATGGTATCAGGATTGGTTTAGTTTAGCCTTTTGGTACTTTTTTACATCATTCCTTAATGGTTTATTATCTTATCAGTAGTATACGTAATTTGTAAAAAGTCAGTTCTTTTTATAAACAACGATCGGTTTCTCCCTATAATCACTAAATGTCAAAAGACGTCATAAATTATGTCAAAAATCCCATGCAAACGATGATTGAATAATTTTACTCGCAATTGCTGCCACATTCACAGACGTAGCTAAAGATACTAAAAGTTACTTAAGTTATAAGTAATATTTACGTTAATGCATTTCATTTTGTACACGATTTTATAATGAATTTTTATAAAGTTAAACATTATATGACACATTCTGTATATATAGTAAACTGATTATCGTTTACATTTTAAGGCTCATGAAATCACTGAACACATCGTTGGTTTTAATCCACCGTCGATTCAAAGCCTGAGTCAGGTACCATATATTTAACATATAAACATGGACAGGGTGCCCTAAAAAGGACTGACGATTTTTTAAAATGGAATAGTAGATAAACAGTATTAACGTTATTCTTGCAGGAGATTAATGTATGAGGTCATAAAGCGTTGGTACATTTCCTTGTTTCTTGCGGATCGATCGTTTCGGGCTGCGCGTAATGACATTCTCAACCGACTGCGGCCGTCCAGCGATGCTCACAAACTCATCCGATACATTAAAACAGTTGTACAAGAAATTTTCACGAACCGGTAATGTTGTAAGATTAATATCCGCATTAATATCCTGCACTAATAACTTTAATAATTGTCTCATTGCCTGCACCTATTATGTTTTATAAACCGTCAGTCCTTTTTAGAATACTCTATATATAGTTTTCTTTAAAATTTTGTTTTAATTTATTCATCTTTTTCAAATTTATGAATACGTATTATTTTAAGTGAAAAAGAATAAAATAAATACATTTAAAGGCATTCCATTTGCTTAGTTTATGCATGCCTTTATTTTAACCTCATTTGGCCTTGTTTAATTTTGTCCTGTTTTACCTGAAAGTGATATAACCGAATAATAGATCACATTAAATCTAATCTTCCTTGCTTTTTAGCTTAGCTTCTCAAGAGTTCACAGTTTGATGTTTTTTTATATCCGATGTAATTGATGATGCAGCTTCACCTCGATATCATATGTTGTTTCACGGTCTTACACAGCCATTTTCCGTTAAAGTTTGACTTTAGAATTTTTCTTAATTTCATTAAAATTCAATTGAAATTTTCAATTTATTGCTACGATGTTATTAATCATGTGAAATCTTAGAGAGAAATAAATTCTTTGGTGAAAAAATGATGCTCCCTTTCTCGAAGACTTCAAAATATCCACAGTTTTAGGCTCTCTTACGTTATTATTAATAATGTTTCCAAATAAAATGAAGTTATATGTTATCATAGACAATTGAAATAGAAACTCAAATGTTTGGATTACATTTAAATATTTATACCGAATAACTTAATCTTTTCTCGCCTAAATTTGCTAAATCTGCTCATCTATTTTAATTGGATCTGAAACTTTAAATTCCCCCTCTTTAGGAAGAAATTCAGCAATTTCATTTGGCTATTATTTTATTCAGCCAATCTTTAACAACGACAAACATTGGCATCAATGTATCTAATCTATTTACTATCAAGAGAAGCCTTCTGTTACCAGTAAGTACTTTTTTAAATTTTACTTTTAATTACATGTCACAATGCGTGTTCGAAATATACTCAAAGGCCAAAAGTAATGGGATAGCTGCTCAGCAATGTGTCCGACGAAGGGCATTAACTTTGAATTGGCATCGACCGCAAAAGAGGCTGGAAGACTTCTGGCGAAATCTTGATCCATGCCGTCTGGATTGCCACCCACGGTTCCTTAGTATTGGTAAGTGACGGATCTTGTCTGAACAGGGACCTCTCCAACATGACCCTTAACGTTCAATGGGATTCATGTCTGGAGAGCGGCTGGTTACCACCATTCGTTTGAACTATCCTGAATGTAACTCAAACCCGTTCTATGCAACTTCAGCTCGATGACATCGAGAATTATGCTGCTGGAAGACTTCATCATTGTGGAGATACACAGAGTCCATGAAGGGGTATAAATGGTTAACAAGCAATTCAGTTTAGCAGGAACCGTTCAGTGCGGTGTCTAGTATAACTAATGGACCCAAGCCACGCCACCTTATACAAGTATGGAAACAATACCATCCTACACGGTGCCTGACAAATTTGGGTCCACGGCTTCATGGGATCTACGTTACACCCAAACTCTTCCATCAGCCGAGTATAATTATAACCATGATTTGTCGGACCATACAGTCCGTTTCCAGTCTTCCATGGAACACGTAATATGTTAACGTATCAGATGACACAATATGTCTGATGTTGTATTAGCAGTGGTACTCTTGTCGATCTTCTGCTACCATAACCCAAGGATGTGAAAGCACACCGGCACCGAACTGTTGTACGTATATGGACTTGGAAGCGCCTACATTGAAAACAGCAGTGATTTAGTGCGCTGTTGTCTGTCGGTTTTGACCCAAGACGCCCATGGTCACATCGGAGAGCAGTCATAGTCGGCTGCAACTGTGTCCATGATGGGTGGCATTCCTGAATATATTCCTCGATCGCAGAATACTGAGTTCCTGAACAATCTCGGAAATGGGATGCCCCATCCGTCTGGCACCCACTATCATGCCTCATTAGAACTCGGAAAGCTCTCGTCACCTTGTCATGATCACAACGACAAGGATACACTTAGATAAAGTGTTCATGGGTCCAAAAAATCTATGCTGTTTTGGATTAGTCTATGTGGAGGTGACATAACTGCCCCATTTGCATATTGCTATGGTATGACTTTTGGCCTTTGAGGGTATTATGTTGATCAAATGAATGAAATGCTTATTGAGAGGAGATTCTTCAAAGCTACTTAGTTACGGGGCGGAGAGAACTGTCATGATGAGGCAGCCTAACCATCTATTATCAGAGCCATTTAGGGTCGGCGGAGGCTTCTGTTCTGTTACTTGATGGTTAGGTTAGGTTAAGTTATGGTTTATGTTAGTTTAGTTCTTCACCTCTCCCGTTTTATCGATACATTTCTACAATAAAGAGAAAGAATAGAAAGAGAGCCTCAGGCTATGCTTAAAAATTCGAACGAAGCCGCAGGCAACAGCTGATATAGCGTATAATACCAAGCATGAGCAATCGTAAACATATCATGAAATTTGTGCAGTTGCTTCATGGCATCAGTCGGGATTTTTAGGTAGCCTTAGAAGACAATGGAGATGAAAAATAATGGTGGAGAGTGCGGGAAGGCCGAGTAGTACGTTAATTGTCCAGATATTTGACAGTGAATTAAACGCGTTTATATAGTATTTCCACATCAGCTAAAAACAGTATAACTTTTATGGAGACCTGGTTTTTCGGTGATTATTCCTCAATGGTACAACCGATTTTGACATGCTATACCTTATGACACTATGCAGGCACAGGGTTATCACGTAGAATATTTGATGATTGCCCGATATACGATGTAAGAGGAGTTCGGTTAACACGATTTACATGAGATCTTGAACAAGATACGGGTGAGGAACGTTTTTTGTACAAATTTTGATTTTATAGCATAAACTCCTGGATAACAGATTCTCTGATCACTGGATTGGAAGGGGGAGATCCTGTCCCATGGCCAGAGCAAATGCCGCATCATACTCTTCTGGATTATTTTCTATGGAAATACATCAAATAACGACTGTAACGTGAAGTACTGTGAATCAAATAACGTGAATGAAATCCAAGTAGAATCTTGCCATACTTCTTGCAGGCAACGATCTAAGCTGCCTGCCAAGGCAGCAGACACCAGGGATATTTGAAAGAGTGCGGCAAATTTCATGCGCCGTTCCTGCGGACCGGTTTGCGAGTATCTAGTATCTAGTACAGAGGGAGTTTTACGATAATCTACGGCACCTACTCCTACGAGGGAGTTTTGCGCCATCCCAGTAAATAACGACTGCTACGAGATGACAGTAGCAGCCGGGACCGACGGCTTAACGTGCCCTCCGAAGCACGGGGGGTTTCATGATGGAAGAGCTGCTGGGGATAAACAAACCAGAGGCTGTCACCAACTGCTGGAAAACCAGCACTGGTCAATCGGCAAATGGGTCAGACTAAAGTCCCCCAACAGCCGCGCCCCAAATAGCTGTCCCGCTAGCAGTGGCCTTCAAGCCCTGGCCGTCACCCAGCCAGCAGCTGGCCGCGCCTGAAGTTGCTGAACTCCATCGATTAGCAAGCCAACCGACGAGACAACCAGGCCACGGCCACCCCCTGCATGTATCGAGACTAGTGTATAATGGTCGCCACTTTGAACACTGCTCTGAGATATGAGTTGTTACTATGTTGTTTCTATGAGGGGTAAGTTGTTTATAGATAAATACGTTGTTGTCCAAGATCTCCTTTCCCTGTAATATGCATTTTCGACCATTGTTATCTATTTCAAAAAATATTCAATTTACAGCTCTCTACCATCCATATAATTTTGACCTTAAACATCTGAAAACCCTGTATACAGTATATACATTATATCTGTCTGTGCTATTAGCATTATGTGACTTTCTTACAGCTGTTATAGATTTATTATGGTGATTAATGTTGGTTTTGTAAAATAAGCTATGTCTTTTTGTTTGAATTGCATACTATCTAAAATTCAAGATTTGTGGAAGGAACTGCGACAGGGCAACCCTATCTGGACATGCTTGAAAATTTAGCTCGTGTCATAGCTGCAAAGCGAGTTCATCTTTCAACAGGATGGTACTCCGCCACATTTCCATCCCCAATTCCGATTATTTTAAGTGAATCCATGAGAAACTCACTGCGATTTTGTCAAATCACTGCAGTCTTTTATAAACATTCTCAATATATAAAGAAAAAAATGTTCTCTCAATTATTTCATTAATTTGCAAAAGAATGGAGCTATTCTTGACTTAATATCATCTTTCCATGTCCAAGAATTATCATCGAACTAACCTTATTTTTGTTAATCGATCATTCCACTTAGGGCTCTAGATCTTGCGGTTTGACTATACCTGTAATCGACGAAACTGTCAGTTGTTTCCTACGCAACTCATTCCCATTTCTTGTCTACTGCGTGCTTCGTCTCTGCTTACGTCCTCATACACATTTACCACATTTTAGCGAACGGCAAAAAACTACAGCTACAGGGGGATCCTGAAAAAGTGTGTATAACTGTAAGCATTGACAGAAGTGACCAGAATGAACATTTTCTTTTCATACAATGTGGGGTCGCAAGTACATTGTTCAGGAGCTATCACGTTTTATGTTTATTGCTTGAATTATTAGGTTCCTGCGGACGATTCCACTGTTGCAAGATGGCAATGGTGTTTATTGCCTGAATTGTCATCTACTGGGCCCGTACATCATGCCTAACCATTTGACAAGCGAGAATTACAATCGGTTTCTGCAGAAAACTCTCCCTGAGCTCTTCGATAACATCTCTCTGGATTTTCGACAAAACATGTAGTACATGCATAAGGCAGCTCCGGCACACTTCGCTCGGACAGTGCGTGACACTCTAAATACCGCCTTCCCAGGAAGATGGATTGGGCGAGGTGGGCCTGTAGCCTGGCCAGCTCGCTCACCTGACCTACTTGATTTCTTTGTATGGGACCATCGTCAGAGCCTAGTGTATGAAACACCTGTGGACACAGCGGATGATCTTGTAGCACGAATTGCTTTTATTAGGCAAGATACTCCAGACATGTTTCACCGGGTGCGAGAATCCTTACGTCGGCGATGTCAGCTATGTCGCACCACTGGTGGCCGTCACTTCGAACATTTGCTTTTAACTGGCGTCATTATTGTAAGTAATGTTTACAGATTTTGTTGTTGTCTCTTTTGATTGGCGTCTAAACCAGAGGGCACACTTGATGTACACGAAACCGTATTATTGTCATTAACATAAAGTGTCTTGCACATATAACGTGATAGCTCCTCATCAATGTACTTGCGACCCCACATAGTATTAAAAGAAAATGTTCATTCTGGTCATCTCTGTCATTGCTTACAGTTATACACACTTTTTCAGAATCACCCTGTATAAAGATGCATATTCACTGGAAAATTCGGATTTCATCATGAAATCTAGAAATTGTCCAGATATCTTCTTAATATGTGACTTGAGTCAAGTAACGTAGTTTTTTTTGTAGTTCAGCAGTTCCTTGTCTGAGAGATATCAAAGTCCTTGAGATTTTTTTCTAAGTTTGGTGTTCGAAAAGTTTGGTGAATGGTCTCATAAAATAAAGGAAACAAGAGATACAAACAAAATACCTTTACTGGCATTCAAAGTAATCGCCATTAGCTACAATACACTTTTGACATTGGTTGTACAGCTGCTGGAAACTGTCAGCAAACGTTTCTTTCGGTGTCACTCGAAGTACCGTTGTCACACGTTATTGGATCTCCGCAATATCGACAAAGCGTAGACCTTTCAGGACTCCTTTGAGGCGGGGGAACAAGAAGAAGTCTGCAGATGCCAGATCTGGAGAATATGGAGGATGTTCAAGAACTTCACCTGGCGTGTAGCGAGGAAGTGCATCACTATGCAAATGTTCATGAACAATGGTTCTTACACTGTCAAGGTTAATCTTCAATTCTTCTACTGTCATTCTCAAAGATAGCCGCCGATCATCCGCAAGCATCCGTCGCACTCGTTGGATCCTATCTGGGGTTGTGCTTGTTGATGGTCGCGGCTCATCCTCGGCATCTTCATTTCCGTCTCTAAAGCGTTTAAACCACTCAAAAACACTTTTTATTCACTGCTTCCACACAGTAGGGTAAAGTGATCAAACCATGGCCACTGACCAAATACTGGCCGCTTTTAAAATTTAAAATTGCTATCTTGTTTTATACTGCTCCCTTCTGGGGTTTTAATGAACCAAAATTTCATCCTGTATATGTATTTACTATCTTTGTTAGGGAGAAAGCGACAAAACGAAAGTTTCTTTCCAGCTTTCATAACACTCTGAAAAGGTTGCATTGCCGCCAATGCATTACTACGTTTATAGGTTTTCAGCGGATTCGTATCAGCTTTTTAACTAATGCAATGGATGAATAAAACAGTTCTTTGAGGGAGAAAAAATAAGAAAACTATATTCACTTCAGTGTATATCAATGGGAGAACCATGGGATGTATTTTATGATCGGTAGGAATGATTTTTCGGAACCATGTAATTCGTCCTAGTAATAGCCACCTCTGCCTTTTTTTTCTGGCCAGTCATATCTTTTTTCTGTCCTACTACAATGACCATATTCTAGCCACATGAGTGCAGCAAGGAGTTGTTAATTATTTGGCCAAATAATGATGCATATCTAAGATAATAAAGTAAAAACAAACCGACCTTAAAATTCTGTGGTTGCTTGAATACTTGAGAGAGAGGAAGGAGACTCCACTTGTCCACAAAAAAAATTTTTAATACACCATACTGAAGAAGGCCACATTGTGACCGAAATGTATACATATATGGTGTATTAAAAAATTTTTGTATTAAGTGGAGTCTCCTTCCTCTCTCTCAAATGATGCATATATTTGAAATACCCTAATACCCGACGTTGCTCGGTGTCACAAGCTAGCAGGCGAGCCAGTAAAGATAAAAATCGTAAGCAGACGATTCCCACATTAGAAATTGGCACGCAGACGGAAGTGCCATCTATTGCTGCTAGTGAAATAAAAACCGCGAATAGTTTGGATTTCGTCAGTAACAAGAAAATGACTAAGTCCAGACGTAAGAGCGCTGCAAGGGGGCGTAGCGGAGGTGGAACGAGAGCGAGGGAGAGACGGGAGAGTAGACCCGGGGATTTTGAACCGAACGGACATTGAAGAAGTGGAGAAGGAATCCATAGCGGAACTGCCGCGTCTTCAGTCAATAAAATAGCTGAAGACACGAGTGAGGCAGGCTCCCCGACCGAATTAGCGCCTACAGATTCCTCCTTTACGTCCTTATCGCTTCAACAGCTAGAGAGAGGCCTGAGAGCCCAGCGTTAGCAATTACGAGATGCGGTAAAGACCGTTCTTATTGTTTTGCTACAGAATATACACACGAGCAAAAGGTGTTGATACCGACTGAGACTTACGGCGAGTCGAAAGGAGTTCAACGTCGTCATTGCAAGTGGACGTGGGAAACGCTTGTTAGCGGCGTCAAAGTGCTTCGAGGGAGACAACTAGCAAGAGCAAGTGAGGGGAACCTAAGCCTCTCTTCATGACAATCCGAAGTGCTCTTCAGTATTTCTTCGAGCCACGCCGAGCTGACCAGTCACGCCGAGCTGGATCTTATCCATCGTCTGAGCCTGAACAGGTGCGTCTTGGTTCAAGGAGTGTCGTCCTTCGCCAGTATTTTGCCGGAAGAAATTGAGAAGTGCAGCGAGGAGCTGTACCGACACCATTGAAAACTATCGAGCGTGAGTTGGATAGGATGATCAGCGAATTATTAGGTAAGCGTCTCATACATCCGTCGACCTCCTCCTTCGCCTCACCTGTGTTGTTTGTAGTAAAGAAGGATGGAGGATTACTGATGTGTGTAGACTACTGTAAACTAAATAAGATGACAAAAAATAATAATTATGCGATTCCGCGAACGGATTTCCTCTTCGGTCATCTAGAAGGGG
Source organism: Rhysida immarginata (assembly GCA_023313115.1). NCBI lineage: Eukaryota > Metazoa > Arthropoda > Chilopoda > Scolopendromorpha > Scolopendridae > Rhysida > Rhysida immarginata. Next base: position 11,264,344 of record JAHWFO010003124.1, read on the forward strand.
CCCGTTATTTTAGAAAATTAAACGTGTTGCAGAGTCGCTGCTTACTGATTTTGTGCAGTGTATGCAGTTTAAAGTTCCGAACTTTAATCCAAATATTTGTGGCCAATTAGAGACTTACGGTTACTTTAGTAAAGAAGACAATAATAAATTGTCTGTCAATTGCTGTTTTTCTGTAGCTAGTTAAAGAATTCTGGTAAACTTATTCAATTTGCTCTTTATATAAATTATTAATTTTACCCTGATACAAATTGTATCACGCCACCGCTTTAAGAAGGTAGCATATTCTATTTATTAAAAATCTTTTATCTTCTAAAATCTACCCCGTCCAGATTATTTAATTTACCCGCACTTCCACTGCGTACAAATCTTACTTACTACGTGACACTCTGGTTTTAATATAAAAAAATGTACACTCAACAGTGAAAGCTAATATAACTTAAAAAAAACTTGTCAAGAATAGTTTTTAATTGAAAGAGTTTATTCTGTTGAACAAAGCAAAAAACATTAAACACAAACGCATACAAAACATGGAATTAGTTAATGCATAGCTTCCAATTAAACAATGTTCTAAGTGAAGCCTTTCTGGCTAGAGTAGATGTAAAGATTATGTGGACTGTCAACATGTGAGCAACCACCATACAGCTGACCATGAGAAGAGCAAGGAGACTTTAGATCAAGCCCAACCTTAAGAGATTGTCCATGAGAATTGTTGATTGACATAGTGAAACTGAACTTAAGAGAAAATTGCAGTCTCTTGAACTGAAATGGCAAATCTGTGTCAAATGGATCAGTGGGATTCTTGGAGTGAACACAATTTCATTTTTGTATTTCCCTGTGATAATCATAGCCTCGATAACATGAGGCTTCATACTTTTTATGACTAACCTTGTTTCATTGTACAATCGTGGAGGGTCCAAGTTTCTCAACAGCTTGACTGGAGCTCCTTCTTTGAAGATAAGGTTGTGCGGTGGCATTCTAGGTGGCTGGACAAAGTTAAGAAACTCAGTGGCTGGACAAGTTTAGAAACTCACTTGGGAATTCTACAGCTGCATCCTGATTGACTCCAGTGTCACTAGATCGGAAAGAACTTACAGTTTCAGGCAACATTTTTAGCAGATCCAGATTGATTTTTTCGACTTCATCATTTTGTGGAGCCAAAATCGCAAATTCACACAACCAGATGAAGACTTTGTAGTTGTTGTTCATGTTAGAAAAGACTTTTGCCTTGAGCTCATCTATTGTGCCAATCATCTGTCCACATGGCAGTTGATGCATGTCGAGCTGTTGGAACAAAGGCAATCTTCGTTGTCGATGGCAAGCAACTGCTGTGAAAAGTGCTCAGCTGTTAAATCTCCTAACAGACGGGCTCTCATGTTGGTCTTCAGTTCCAGTTTCTGAACATGTTGCCATAGAATGGAGGTCTTCAAAGAAGCATTCAGCTCATCAGCCTTTGTACCTTTTAGGATGACGGAAGGGTCTATCAAAAGTCTCCTGCAAGCATCGCAGTCAAGAGCTTTGATGCCCTTCGAACTCTTGTCAAGAGCTTCCAGTGCCTTGCGATGTGACATTGTGCACTCATCCGTGTTTGGTGCAAAACCTTGGCCTATTGGAGAATCTTTTTGGCCAAGTTCAAAATAATCTTAAAAGCTGAATGTGCTGTGCTGCCTCCAGTAAGAAATGTTCTGCAATGCCAGAAAATGCCACAGCAAGAGTTACGCAGTGCTGCCTGGTCTTTGCAAGAAGGAAAATTTTTACCTGTGCCTTCAGGCGCATCAAGAAAGAAAAGTTTTCCAGTCTGTTTTCTGAGAGCATCAATTATACTGTTGTAAGCAGCTCTTCGGTCATCGAGTAGCTTTGGCTTATTTTCAGCAACAAAAGCCTCCAGTTCATCTATCTATCTTCTATCTATCTTTTTTTTTCTATTACCCCTTTACTGCTCCGAGAAATTAGCTTTCCCCTAAAAAGAGAGGGGGGGGGGGGGCGGCCCCCGAGTAATATCTCCACCATGACCTTGACCTCGGATCAATTTGACCTGCCTAAACCCTTTCCAGGTCAACCTGAATTACCATGCAAAATTTCATTAAGATTGGTCCAGTCATTTTGGAATGCATAGCGAACAGACAGACAGAGAATTTTATACACCGTATATAGATGTGCGATGTATACAATTTAAAAGTTGAAGGACCTGTTAAAAAACAAATATTTTGAGAAAAAGCAAGCAAAAAAAATGTAAATCCATACAAGCTGCTATAAAAGAGAAAACCAAAACAGAAAAGACTTTAATAATTAAAATGTTTTCCATATTATAACATTAAAATGTTTAATAACATTTTTTACTGCTTGTTATTTGTTTTAATCTCTCAAGATGTGAATAATTGCAAAGTTATTTTAGTTGATCTTCCAAATGTCCTTTTATGTAACTTATTTCTGGCCACGGGCAGAATTTGGACATATGGTGGCCATAAATATGTCAGAAATGGCCAGCATTTGGTCATTTTTCTAAATTCGAATATTATTAATTAATTTTATATATAAAGTGGAATAAAAATAGAAAAGCAATAAAAATGTACAGGGTGATTCAGTCAATTTCTGACCATTTCAGTACTATGATTTATTGACCCATTACTGTTTACAAACTTAGCATTTCGGTATGATATTTTAGGCAGTTCGGAGTTTTTATTCCTGTGGAAAAGTCTTGATGATATGCTCAATGTGGCCACCACGAACGTTTTGAACTGCTCGCAGCCGAATGGTGAAGTTGTTCATAACTCTATCCAGGATTTCTGCATCCACAAGGGTGCAGCAGGTGACGATGCTTTGTCGCAGCTGGTCTAGGGTTCTTGGTGCTATAGTGAACACACTGTCTTTAAGGAACCCCCAGAGATAAAAATCACATGGGTTTAGGTCAGGACTCGTAGGGGGCCAAAGAAAGCCACCCCCGAATCGATTTGGAAACCTGTTTGAAATGAAACGATTTCCGAATTTCTGATTGAGAAAGTCTAGCACTTTATTAGTGGTGTGAGGCCTAGCCCCACCCTGTTGAAACCATTGATGTCGAAGCGGTATACGCCTCCTTCGCAGCTCGGGGATGAAGAAGGTTTCCAACATGTTAAGGTAAGCCTGTGACGTTACGGTGCCCTCAAAAAAGTACGGACCAATGATGCCTCTTTTGGAAATCGTGCACCAAGCCATAACCTTTCGTGGATGAAGAGGTGAATTATGGATCTCATGAGGGTGCTGGGAACCCCAAAAACGAACGTTGTGTTTATTAACCACCTGACAGATGGAAGAAGGCCTCATCTGACACTCACAGGTTGTCCACAATGTTCTGATTGGCTTCCATTTCTGCTCCAAACTCCATCGCAAATTGTTGTCGCTTCTGTCTTCCAGTGTCTGTTAACTCCTGATAAACATGGATCTTATAGGGAGTGCAAGTGTGACGTCAGTCCTTGGAATTCTTCAGTCACGTGACTCGATTTGGTTCCAAACAAGTCTTCTCGCTTCGGGATTTAACATGGTTCCAATGTAGGGATGGAATAAAATCGCTTTGTATAAGCCCAGTGTTTATAACACATTTATGATGTGAAATTGTTTAGTTCCTGACTGCTCAAGAAGGAGCCAAAACAGCGATTTAGGCATCTATCGTTTTCCCAAAGAAAGAAAGATCCGCGAACGATGGCATTCTTTTGCTAAGTGATTAAAAGTGATTAAAAAGCGTTCTAATATTAATGTATAAATTATATAATGGGATTAAATGTCTTAATAATAGTATCAATTACACAAATTAACATAATAATTTAAGAGATGTCATTGTTACTGGCCGCCCGTTTCAACGTTACTAGTACGTATATTGCGTGGTTCCAATGTTTGGAACCAGCGATCCCATTTCCTAGGCTCTCGGCCCGTTCATCGCGCAAATGACGTCAGCTGTGACGTAGTCACTTGCACTCCCTATACGGGAACAGGTGTAAATCCTTTCTCAAAATTCGCCACGTCATGGTATACGACAGCCCTTCTTCAATGGATAGGCGGCGAAGAGATTTTTTGGTAGGGGAATCGACCAACCTTGTGCGAACATTTTCGACAACTTCGGCCGTTCGAACACAAGCTTCGCTCCCGCCTTTTTTCTTGCCTTTAACACATCCAGTGGCACGAAATTGCTTGACAAAATCCATGATTGCTTGCCTGCCTGGTGCGTCTCGACACTTATACTCTTTCCGGAACTTTCTTTGCACGGTTACAGGTGATTTTGTCTCGAAATACCATTCGACAACCTTGCATTTCTGCTCTGTTGATAAAGCGGGCGCCATTTTTCAACAATACAATTTTCATGCAGCGCCGTTGCAACAATACAAACTCCAACTATTTAGAAATTCGATATGGCGCTAATATTCTTTCAATTGTTTATCCCTAATGCACGTCATTCGAGTGAAATGGTCAGAAATTGACTGAATCACCCGGTATTAAACTAAGTAGCATATACTGGTTTACATTTTATTTGTCGATCAACAAATAAAACATGGTGTCTTTAAGCTCAATTTAAAAAGTTGGGGCCAGTTTTGGTCACTTTACCCTACACTTTCATGTGTCTCCGTCGGCCTTTTGCCTAATTCGAAGCAAAAAACAGAGGACGGAGCGAAAAATATAGCGAATCCTCTAGGGTGGACCAAACCATGTGTTTTTGTGGTTTCCCCAACTGACTTCCTTTCATGTCTATGGAGTTTTGATTGCGTTTGAGCAATTTATGACATCCTTGATGTTGACGCGTTGCTCCATTTCGCAGTGTCACGCCTTCTCACACTGACTGCATTGAATTGGTCGTAGCGTGCATTTCCGCTTCACTGTCGTGATTTGGACGCTAGGGGGTACTAGTTGCCATGTCTGTCATTGCGTCTGCGTGAGCGCAACATCCTAACCAGCGCGGTTGTTCAATTATGGGACCATTCACCAAACTTTTCGCACGCACCTTGTACTTTCAAGGGTTCCAATAACTATTGGTACCACTTTACAGGGCTTCTTCCACAATCTTGTAATTTCAATGCATAAATCCTTGTACTTTGTCAGTTTTTCGATTTCTTATTCCTTTATTCTTGTGTCCCTTGGAATAGCCATATCAAGGAAGGTGATTTTGTTCCCTTCCACTATTGTTATGTCTGGGTATTATTATTATATTATCGTTTTTTATCTTCTTGTTCCTCTTGTTAGTTCTTTTTTTACAACTACATGTATTCTATTTTCTTTTATAGGTATTTTGTGCCTGTTGGGGGACAATATGGGGTTTGACCTTCCAGTCTATCGGGTGGTCTTTTTCCCTGTTGTTACATTCTTCTTCTTCTTCTTGTTATTATTATTATGTTTACGTTTAGACCCTTTTAAGTAATAATGCTACTCATCTAACAAATAACGGCCTCAGCAGAGCAACGAAAAATACAGCTTTCATTCTCGTACAAATTTCCAACTTCCAACTTAATCACAACTCTTTTAACACAACTTTTGAATCAATGGCATTCAACAGGGACGTTTCACTGTGATAATTTGAACAGCTTTTTTTTTAATTTTTTTTACCGTCCATTGCATTTTGGAATACATGAAGATTATTAAACTACTATTATAAATCGACTCTAAAATAATAGTACTGTATATTAATAATTCATATTATGTAATATGATGTAGCTGTGCCATTATGTATGATAGCAATTGTGTATGAAATTATTTCAGATTAAGATTTTTTAATACATTTTAAGGTAATATTAATATTTAGTCCTTTTTTTTTGCAGATTATAGGATCCCTGGTTACATATGTAATTGTGATGTTTCAAATGTAATGACAAAGACTGTTCCAAATTTGGATTTCTTACAGGGCATTAAAATGAAGTTAGTTTTGAATGTAACTGTCGAGTATGCTTACTCAAATTAAGAATTCTAGCAACGATGTGTTATTACTTATTTCATCATTAGATCCTGCGTGAAAAGTGTATGATAGTTTCTACAGGAATATTTAACTATATAGTATAGCAATTTCTGAAGAATATCTGTCTACCTTTCCTGAAATCTATTGTAAGTTTTTAATGGTTTTTGTTATTAATAGTGCACTCTGATCTTGTCTTCAAGAGACTCTTGAATCAGAGGTCTCAGACAAACAGCAGGAATGAAATACAGATTCATTTGTTTAATATTTAGGTTCAAAAATGATTGACACAACAATATTTTCTTCATGCTAACCATTTATTAGGACAAAATGAGTGCACATTACATTATAGGTATTCTCCGCCTGTTTTGTCATCGTTTCGACAGTTTACGAATTGCCGCAGTAAACCATTATTTGGAGATATTTAGATAGCCGCCTGAAGCTCTTCGTTGGAGAATCACCGCGCACCGCTACTTTCAGTACTTCAAACAAAGCGTCGTCTCTAGTCGCAAGATCTGGCGAATATGATGCAAAAAACAGTAGAACACACCCTAAGCCTCCAGGGGGGTAATTGAGTGGTGACATCCAACGAAACACGGTCCTACAACTTGGTGCTGCGTTCCCACACTCGGCTATTAATCTTGTGTGGATGTCCGAGCAGCCACTCCAAAGAAGATAAAGTTCTGCTGTTCATCGTTGCTCATGATTATCTGTTTTCATGTTTTCTTGCTTTGACCACGAACGCGTTTGCACATTTTCGTTTACCTCTTAGTAACTGCCTTCCGGTGTAATGCAGCAATGTCATGCACACAGACACATACATAGAATCACACACACAAGCACGCATTTCAAACTGCTACTTTCCGGAGTTATGCGGGGAGGAGATGTGACAGTCATTTTTGAACGAGCAAAGTAGTTCGCTGAACTAATAGTTTAACAGTTAAACTCTTATTATTCAACACGACGACGGTATGGTAATAATACCAAAAATAATACATTAATTTCTGTGCAATATAAAAGAGACAAAGTTTCCGTAATTATTGTATAGAACACTGTAATGGTAGGATATATAGCGCTTACCTAATCATTGTCAAAGTAACCCTCTTTGTGCACACTACATTCTATTACTACTGACAGTTTTGTTGTCATTACTGATTTCTATTGTTTTTAATTAGTAGCTGAATGTTCTTATGTGATTTCAAGTGTGACAAACTGTCTTATAAATGATTTATAACATCTCTTCCATTTTGGAAATATCTTATGTTTACGAAATTAAATAGCTTAAAATTTGTATTGCAGTATTTTGATTGAAGAATATACTTCTTTTTTTGCTATTATTATTCTTGTGATTTTTCAGATTTTTATAACGAAATTTCTTCAATCTTCATTTTTCCTCATAATTTATTATCATTTTTGTAACGGCTTAAGAAAACTGAATAACTACGTACAACTGTGTGTTATTTCGTCGCAAATCGAAACAAAATGCAAACTCATTTTATGCACGTTTAATGCAAATAGTACACCGATAGCATTTGCTATTTTTAATATAATATATCAAGTAAACCTTTGTTCCTAAATAATTTTTAAAAAAGTCTGATCTTATATGTTAACGTTTTGGAAATTCTTAATATAACTTAATAATTTAAATTCCTATTAATTTATTTTAATAAATTTGTAAGATTGAAATGCAAAATTGCATTATTGAAGAAATCATATCTTAATGTCTTTTTAAATCAAGAATCTTCAGTTAAGTTTGCAATTTAATAAATAAAAATTCTGTTTTCAACCATATATATTAGACAATACTTGTAGAATTGCTATAAAAACTGAAACATAGCCTGAAAAAAAAAATTGAAACTGTGTACGGCGTGTGCTATGATGGTGGAAACTGACTAATTTCTCCGAAATCTTGGCGATATGTTTCAGCATGTTTGTTGGAAAGCGTGCTTCAAAGCGAAATCTCCCACCTGCATTGCGCAGAAGGGATAATTATAAATTAACAACTTATTAAAAAGAACTCTTTTGATAAAACAAGACATTATTGCAAACCGCAATAAATATTCCCACAAAAAAACAGACTCCATCCTGTGAACAAAGAAACGCAATCACGGACGAACTCATTTTAAGGAAGCACCAATAAGATGAGAATAAAATTGATTTATGTGTCGCTTCTCACGTTTAATTCGGCGTGAGACATAAGGAATGATAAATTAAGGCAAAAACTCTTAAGACACGAACGAGGAAAGGGGGAATGGAAGCAGGAGGGCGACGAAACGGTGAAGTGAAAAGATGCCATTGAAAAGAGGAAAGCAGATGAAGAGAGGAGGGAAAGAAAACTCTTACAGGAGATTAGAGAGAAAAAAGAAAGAAAAACCTTTGCTTCATAAAGAAAGCAGAATTCGGTGAATAAAAGATAGGAAACTAAACTGAAAGCTTTTATTTGAAAGGTCTCCTTTAAAATAAGCTATGAGCTATTGGATAAAGCAAAAATCTCAAGATAGAATGCAATGCTATTCTTCATCTTAAATATTAATTTCAGTGTTTATTTTTCCTACAGATTTCCAGTTAAACTTATAATGGATTGCATGTAATTTAAACGTCCACTTAAATAATAATAATAATAATAATAATAATAATAATAATAATAATAATAATAATCCTTGCACTGTTGTAACGAGTCTTGACGTTTGTTTGGATCGCGTGACCATCGTTACTTTCGATTTTCTCGGGCTAATGACCTCTTAGTATGTACCTTAACTGTCATAATGTCAAAGATTATATTTGAAATTTGTATGAATTTTTTTTATTTGTCTTAAATTTTTTTATTTTTTTATTTGTCTTAAATTGAAAAAAGCTAATCAAAACAAAACTGTTCACATCATTTGAATAATGTATTTATTACCATCAAAATATAAACTCGTCATTGTATAGAATGTCTAAATTTCAAAATAATTAAAATAAAAGATGTACACAATTCTAAGGTTTCCAAGATTACTGGCGCCCCGAGCTAACTAGATTTCGTCGCTCTTAGAAATATATATTTTTTTAATTTTCACACACTTCCCAGGCCCCAGCACGTGACGCCTCCGTCGCCTTCCGCCATCCTGTCTGTAGATTACCATGTTTGTGTTAGGCAATGTGTAGAAAGCAAACTATAGTAAAGATCCGGGCAAGGGGTCTGTGTGAAACAAATAATGCATGTGTAAAAAAAAAAAAAAAAGTGTCAAAAATAATTAATTTTAGTGTTAAGAAAAGTGTGCTAAGGAATTCAAAATTCACTCATGGTCAGGCTCCTGCACCTGTACCAGAAATATTGTACATCAGAATATATTTTTGTTTAGATTTTAAATAAAACCCGATTTGGGTTTTATAAGTTTCAATCCCCCCCCCCCCCCGTTGCCTATTATATTTGCCATAGTATCTGGAATTTTTAGAGAACACATATCTAGGCATCATATAAAATACCTTGGTTTCACACAACGTTACATAAGCAATGTGCAATTACATAAAACGAATATCATTTTTAAATATCATAAAAAGAAAAGTAATATGAAAATAAACCATAGAAACTATAATGTACATATGCTATGCAATTCATTAATAATTTATTATATAACATCAATAATATTTATTACTCGTATAATGCTTTCTTTATAAATAAAAACTTTGAAAGAGGAAGTTTTTCTAATATAGGCTAAGATCATTTTCCTAGAATCTTTTTCGTAGTTTTCTTGAGGTATGGCAAATAAGGAAATAAAAAAATAAATTGACGCAATAATTTTTTATTATGGCGTTTCTGATTACATAGACATGACAGTTTCGTCGGAGGCCACCTACAGTTCGAAAAGAAGAGTCAAGGATACGGATAGAGAATTAAAGGGGGCGACATTTCCTAGAAGGTGTCGGAAAAAAAGGTACACTACATTCTCCAACTTTAGGTTTTCATGAGAGTTCCAGAGTTATAATGAAGATCAGTATATTCTATCGCTTGGTTTTTCATATCTTTTATTTCATTATGATTGATAAGCGCCAACTTACGTATATTCCAATATTTTTACGATTGCTTTTAGTATTTTCAATTACTTTAAAATTTTCAATTAATTACTTGGGGAAAACAATTACTTTAAAAACTTGTATATAGAGTTCATGCAAAAATAATTGTTTAATATTCCGGATCTTTTTAATATGAAAATTTGCAATACGTATTGAGGAATTCACTTTCTTTTTCATAAATTATAAGGAATGCTAAAATTACTGAGTTCTTAATAGTCCTTTGAAATGCTTTTTAGGAAAATATTTTAATTGAAAATATTCGGTTTCTGTATGTATAATGTCTCAATAAAGAAGAACCATAATTGCTATCTTATATCTTCATCGAAAGTTCTAAATAGGCTTTATTAAGCACGTGACTATTTACATGTAATTAATAAAACATTAAATTTTAATATTCGAAATGAATTATTTTCTGCTAGCAAGAAAGTTACATAAACCTTATTGCAGAATAATAAACATTGCTGAAACAACAAATGAATTTCAGATGATGAGAATGTTTTACGACGAAGGTATTACAACCAGTTGTGTGTGACAATTATCACCCAAGAAAAATTTTCATTGTTTTAAATATTCCTAATAGGTATTCATTCCTTTTACTTAATGTTTATTTTCTGTTGACATTTCGACATCACAATACTAACATCATTATCTAAATAATCGATAAAACAGACAAGTGATAAATTTACTCGAAACATTTATTGTTACACCTTTCTTTTGTCAATGAAGTCTTTTCCAATGTTTTCCTTCATTTTCTTAGTTATTACATTTCGCAGTGCAACTATAATAAACCCTGATTATACTCCTGTCCAATGAAACGTTAACTGGACATGTCCACTTAAACTTCCGACTTTAGTTGGTAGACATTGTTGAAAAGTAAAATTAACAAATAAAATTCGAAATTTAATTGGACACCCCCAATCAAACTTTCGTTGGACAAATAATAGTTAATTGAGCTTGAATACTCTGTCCAATGAAAGTAATTTATACCCTTATTTTAATTAAATTTCTCCTTTCAGTTTTAATTTCAATTGTTAGACATTGTTAATTTTGCTTTGCAACAATGGCTTACAAATGTACACGCTCGCCCACTCAAACTTTACTTGAACAGAGTATACTTTATTTTTATTTTTTTGGGTTATATGATGCTCTCGTTCCTGTGAGATTGAATCAGCTTATTTTTTATTTGTTTTTTTATTCTGATGAAGCAGAATTTTTTTTTTTTTGGTTTAAAGACCGTAAGGAATTTTTTTGCCGTTTTGTTGCCTTTTATGCAAATTTTAATATTGTCCTTTTTGACTTGTAATTTTGTAATTGTATATATGGGTTATTTTTAAAATTAAATTTGATTTAAGTGTTTATATACGAGGGTTGGGGCATAAGTCATGGCAACTTTTTTTTTTCTCAGAGCTAATGGAGGGTATCACAAAATGGCATATGTCTCAAGGAAGCCGTGCATTCGTAGTATGTTTCCACAGCCCAGATGGCTCTGTGATTTCCTGATGTTGCACAGAGAGCAATGTTAAATCAGTTCTTAGTATTCAACCGCCGTCCAGGATGGATATAACCCGAGTTGAACAACGTTGGTATATCAAAATATGTTGGTTCCAGATAATAATAATAATTATAATCTGGAGATTTTAGTTAGTCGAGGTTCCTGGTTCGAATCCAGGTCGCAGAATTTTTCCTTCCATTTTTCATTCGAAAAATTATTACCTGTTGGTTCTAGTTTTTCCTGTGTATTTAATTATCTTCACATGAACTATCACTGAAATAGTTAAAGAATTTGATTGAATTGCTCAAACATTTTCAGAGGCAATGCTTAAATACTATTAAATACCACTGTCTAATTGTTACTTCCTGATAAAATTTATCGAAATTGCTCCCGAATAGCATTAATATAGACAGAGTGAGTCAAAATTTTGTTACCCCTCATACAATTTCAAAACTAGTGGAGATAAACAAATTTGTTGTAGGCAACGTATAGGAAGTTAGGTAGGGGCGAAATGTAATAATAAAAGGGGGCGCACTTTGCAATTTATAACTTTGTAACTCTTACAGGTAGAGAAAAATTTCCAATTGTATAGTTGTAGAGCTCAAAACGCTGATTTTAACAAAATAAAAATAAACCCACTACAACAAAATGAAATTTCAGTGCTCAAACTGGTGTCCTGCCGCAATGCATAACAGTGCATAGTATTTCACAGAATCCTTCACATTTAACATCATATAGGTGTTATTTCTGTACAAGTCTGCTGAATTCGTTGTTTCAAATCATTTACTAATGCTGGTACAGTGGCGCACATCTTGTTCTTGATGTATCTCCAAAGGAAAAAATCAAGATGGTGTCAAATCAGGCGAACGTGGTTGCCAATGAACTGAGCCTCCTCGGTCAATCCATCGATATGGAAACATGTCATCCAGTCGTTGACGTGCAATGGCCGCAAAATGTAGAGGTGCCCCTTCATGCTGGAATCACATGCGGCGGTACTGCACTAAAGGCAAGTTGTCTAAAAAGTCTGGGATGAAGCCATCCAAAACCATGTCTGTGTACCTTACTCTTGTAAGGCAACCGTTGTAGAAAACAAGTGCCACCAAGATGTCATTCCATAATCCACACCATACATTTATTATTCTTCCTGCGCTTTAACGCTCTCGGCCATCGAGCCGGCTGTAATGTTGTTTATTTTTATTCTCTCTCATTTTTTTTGTTAAAATCTGCGCCTTCAACTTTACAATTGGAAATTTTTCTCTACCTGTAAGAGTTACAAAGTTATAAATTGCAAAGTGCAAAATTCGAGGTCAAAGGTCAAATTTGACACCACATTGTTTAGGCCCTACTTAACTTTCTGTATGTTGCCTGCAACAGATTTGTTGTAACTCTACTCGTTTTGAAATTGTATGGGAGGTAACAGACTTTTGACTCACCCTATATATTGTAAAGATAAAATAAATAATCGTTAACTGAAACAAACAAGCAGAAGTTTCAGATTTCAAGAAAATAGTGATCGTTACTATTTCATATAAAGCAATGTCCCCCAAACAATATTAGATCAATACAAGTAAGGTATGCATTGTTTAATTTTTCTTGTAATTAACAATGATAAAAAATTGAAATTGTTCGCAGATAGCTAAAGCGGGCTGAATTTTACCTATGAGTCATAGTACTGTTAATGTAGAATCAATGAAGAAAACAGAAACTTTAAAAACATACAATTAGTTTTATCTTGGCTTGAGATAGAAAAAAAATTCAATCTTCATCTTAATAAATTAGCAATTAAGGCAACAAGGTCAGAATGTAATTCTTTGCAGTTTTTGTATATGAGTTTTAATCTAGAGATCGCAGAGGAGTTAATAAAAAGAAGTGGCAAAAGCATAATATCTGCTGTCCCACCATTGTAAATAATTTCTGAGCTCCACGCTCGCTTTTCTCACTGCCACCTGTACTGCCCCGTGTCTGATGCATCGCCATTTGCTAATAGGCAGAGAGTGAGGGAGAGAAAAGGAGAGAGATAAAATAGTTTCCGAGGTCACTCAGCACATCAGTCACACGTCGAGCCGGGAGTTTCATCCCTCCTTTTTCACCTCCTTCTCTATTCACGACAAAGCAACACTCACTCTTTAGGCCAAGAAAAAGAGGCGCACTTAAATTAAATAAGCTAAGGGGGGAAATTGCAATGCAAAATCAACAGTTATCTCAAGATAATCAGAAATTTTTTTCTTATCTATAGCTGTAACTAATAAGTTATCTCCTCTTTGACATTTAAAATTTTCTCCTTTATATTAATTAATTATTGTTTTATAGTGCAGTGTATTCATTTATAACACTAAATATACAAAAATAAGCGAAATATAATTTTTTGTTCTTTTAACGATTGAATTTATCCAACACCTGCTTTGATTCGAAAATTGTGGGAAATGAATAAGCGTTGCGGGAAAGACTCATCTCAAAATGAAATAAAGTATCCAATAAAATATCGATGTACAAAATGTGAAAGAGGGATAACATTCTAAAATAGTTCGTTGAATTTAAAATTAAATTTCTTATGTTTTTGCAGTATTTGGATTTGCTTAAAGGCTCTGATTTTGTTTAAATAAGGTCCTTTGCAAGAATTAGGTATTCTGTGATATCAGGACTAGCACCATTACTTTCTGAAAATTTCTCACAATTTTCATTTCGGCCGGATATGAAACCGTTAAAAAGCGGTTAGATGTCGCGCTACGCTTCGAAGGTGTGTATTTTTCTTTGCCCCCCCCCCCCCCCCTTTTTTTTTTAAATTTCCCGTCAGATTCAACTCTATCGATATTATGCCATCGATATTTTTGCGATCGAATATATGAGGCATGCTTTACAAAATTATCTACGTAGCAAGCTCACAAAAAAATCATGTGTAGGAAATCTATTATGAGCAGGAAAAAAGTGAATTATTACTGAAAGATTTCTGAAAAGTGAATTATTTATTAATTTTTAATACAGGAAGTATTGCGTTTAACGTACTCAAGAATTTGCAAAATAAGGGGAAGGAAATCTGTTGCCATAAACAGTCATAAATTTAAATGAAAATAATATATTTGTAGGCGCATTTGTAAAAGTCTCAATGAATATTTGCATATTACAATATACCGAGACTTCTGTCAGTTTTGAATAGGAAATGAACGGAAAGTATTCCAAACAATCTGTGATAACTGTAATATATTAAACTGCACTCTAACACATGTTCAACAGCAACTTATGAAAAGAAAAATGTTTATGTGCATGTATAGGGTTAGCAATAAATAAGCGAACAATAGGAAGAATCTGTCAGGCACACCTCACTAAATTTCAGTAGAACAGACTGTTAACAGAAGTTTATAAATTCTTCTGTATCTGGGTGAAAATACAGTTATTTTTAATAAAAGCACGTCCAGTTCTACGATCTCTAAGTTAATGACACTTAGATAAACTTTAGATCATTTATAGCTCACACCATCTCCACATTTCTTGGTGTAAAATCTGTGGTTGCAGTTCTACGCTTAGGAATTTGGTAAAAACCAGAGCAAGGGCCCAACCGAAATTTGCAAGAAACTTATTGGAAGCACAAAGCTGCTGCATTTATAAAGGAATCGGTGCAGTGAACTTAAACTTTTTTTTTTCATGGTCACGCTGTTCAAAGGAGAAGAGAAAAGAGACGCAAGGAAATTTTAAATTAGTGAACCTTACAATTGTAATTTTTTTTATTAATATTTTGAATTAATTTATTAAAAAAAAGCTTCTTTTATATCAAGTTAAATTTTTCACTAAACGTCTGCTTTTAGGTCGGCTTTTCCTGATTAGAAATTCTATTGAAATTTTAATAGCTTTCATTCGCAAGATGTTGAGCGACAATTGAAAAACAATAAAAATTTCGCTCCGTTTCATCTTAGAAAATTATAACTTGCGTGGAAAGATGGATGGATTTCCACCCTCAAAGTGACACTTTAACGCGTAGCCTTCAACCAGTCGCCTTTATTTTCCACATGGTTGGCCCTCTTTTTTCTCACTCTCTCTCTCTCCATCAACTCCTCCACCTCCTACATTTTTCCCATTAGATAGGTGACATTCTCTCAAGAATAGACATTAAACTGAAAACCATTAAGAAATTCAGTTCTTGGTAAAGCTGTTACTTTGCCTTAGAGCTCTATGTGCCTTTCTCAACCAAATCCACCGCCGAGAAATAATACTTTTTTTTAAAAAAAATATGTACAATGTTTTTAAAAACATTTAATAAGCAGATTAAAAAAGCAGAATTCCAGAAGATTTTAAAAAGATAATAACTCAATTAAGTAATCTTTCCATTTTCATTTCCTACTTTATTTCATATTTTGTCCTATTTTTTACTGTCTCGTATGATCATTGGGCATATTTTTCAATACTTAGTAAAAAAAAAATGCAATACGTAATGTTATTACTCCACCAAGGCAAGTTAAAATAAATTTGCTCAAATCATCTCCAAATGAACCATTGCAAAACATGCTTGGCGTCACTGTTTGGGGCGAATATTAAAAAAAAAAAAAAAGAAACTATCTGAAATCAATAACTGAGCAAAGTATAACTACTTTCAAGAAAGGAGCAATTATATTTGAATTATAAAAAACTATTTCTACTCAATGCTGAATCGTTACTGTAATTTTTAATATAACAAGAAATTAATTGTTTCAAGAATTTATTTATTCTTTTTTTTCATATCTAACAGCAAGGGTTACGGGAATTGAACTGTGAACAATTTGTTATTGGTGTTGCGCTTGAACACACACCTTGATGAAGTCATCTGTAGATGCTGCTTGTAATGATTTGAAAATAAGTGATCTACAAAATATAACAGTTTTATAATAGTTACAAATCTCTATGGCAAGAAGATTAGCACAATAGCATTGTTGAGTATTCGTAAAATACAGGGTGTAACAGTCAAAGTGTTACAATCTTATAGTACTTATACAAGTGATCATAATAAGCATTTTATGTCCTATAAACATTAGTCCGGAAATGCATAACTAATGAGTTACAGAAGTGGACAGGGCCCAGGTGTTTCCAGCAACATTTTGGAGTGAACGTATGGTCTGGTATTGTCGACGGCCGTCTTATTGGACCTTACATTCTACCATATCATCTCACAGAAACCATGTATCTTATCTTTCTTCAAGAAGTATTGCCAGACTTGTTGGACGATGTATCTCTGGACAACCGTCGCAACATGTGGTTTCAGCATGATGGTGCGCCACCCCATTTCGCGCACGCTACTCCAGCGTATTTCACAATGGTACATGAGAACTGCAATCGCTGTTGTTTTATCCAATCTTAAAAATTTTTAATATAAGTATAATTATAAAATATTTTAAACAAATTATATAAACAAAATAGTATATTTAAAAAATAGATATTTAGTGCATATTTCATTTCCTGATCTGATTCAATTGTGAAGATAAAAAAAATTCACATCTTGAAATTTTAAATAAATACATAATTAAAAAATAAAAGAAATATTTTTACATATTCTTTGAATGTTTATATAAGCAATTTAATTCACATCTTAGAGTTTTATAAGCTCCTCTATCTCTTTGGTTCTGATTGCAGTTCTCATGTACCATTGCGAAATACGCGTCCGGGACTATCTTGGCGAAACATTTGGTGAACGACGGATTGGGCGAGGGGGTCCAGTGGCATGGCCATCAAGTCAGCGGATTTAAACCCACTGGACTTCTTTTTGTGGGGACATTTAAAGAGCATCGTTTATGAAACCCCGGTGGAGTCAGAAGCGGATCTTGTAGCACGGTTGGTGGCAGCCGCTGAAGACATAAAAGACGCTCCAGTGCTACTCGACAGAGTGTACAACAACTTACACCGCAGATGCCAAGCATGCATTGAGGTTGGAGGCCATCTGGTTGAACAGTGAAGGCTCCATATGTTTACTTCTGTAACTCATCAGTTATGCATTTCCGGACTAATATTTATAGGACATAAATGCTTCTTATGATTACTTGTATAAACACTATAAGTTTGTAACACTTTGTTACACCCCGTATAATCATGAAAAGAAATTTTGTTTTGGGAAGGCGGCAAAGCGAAAGTGTCTGGAGTGCACCTCGGCTTATTAAATCTGACTATACATTTGATTGGACTATGCACTTTATTGGACATTCATTCTAACTTTGAGGGCCCGTAAGTGAATAACGGTGACATAACAAGAACGTGTAGTGTATAAAAAAATACGTACGTTGTCTGCACACTGTTTGACAGCAGCGTCAGCCTAAACATGCATAAGACTAAGGATTTGAACGACTTCCAACTTGGCATGATCGTAGTCGCAAGAGACTCAGTTGACAGTATTTCGGAAACGGCTGACGTCTTGGCTTTTCAGTGCAACGTTATCTCGACAGTTCAGAGCATGGCAATTTTGCTATAAAAGTTAAAGCGACAAGCGCAACTGTGCCTGTAAGATGCTTGCGGATGAAAGGTAACAGGCGACTGACAGTTAACAGTATATACACTACATGATCAAAGGAGTTGGGACACCTGTTGCTCTACCGTAAAGCCGCAAAAAGCTTCAATCAGTAGTGTGTAGGACCACCCCGAGCTGCTATCACTGCCTCCACCCTACATGGCATACTGTCAACAAGTTTACGGTATATGTCCACAGGTATTGACCTCCATTCCTCGAGGAGTGTCGTGGTCAGCTCCTGGACAGATGTAGGGCGAACCATCCTGGATCTCACACGTCGTTCCAATTCGTCCCAAAGATGTTCGATGGGATTGAGATCAGGACTCTGGGCGGGCCAATCCAGTTCTTCAACCCGTATCTCGTCAAACCAATCGGATATGGATCTTGCTTTGTGGCAAGGCGCATTGTCGTGCTGGAAGAGGAACGGCCCGTCGCCGAAGTGTTCCCACAGCGCTGGAAGTGCCCCGCTATCCAGAATAGTCCTGTAGCCATCAGCATTGAGGTTTCCGTCCACCTTGATGTGCGGGCCCAGTCCAGTCCCACAATTACGGTAGGTGTTCACAGGGGTGTCCCAACTCCTTTGATCATGTAGTGTACAAGGAGTATCCGAAAAGTATCCGGATTGAGGCTACAAAAAAGTAGAACTCGCTGCACTTTTTTCCTATCCGGATCGTGTGACGACATTTCTGCTGATGATGTAATGAAATTTGCAGCTGTTAAGAGTGCCACGTGCAATTGTTGTAACACGCTAAAGCAGAATGTTTTTGTTTTTCGTCGCTTGGTAAAAATGACAGAAAACATTGAGCAACGACATTGCATCAAATTTTGTTTTAATCGGTAAAACCGCAACGGGAGTGTTATGAATTGCTAAAACAACCATTCGGCTCCTTCTTCGCATTTCCGAAGATCAAGAAAGCCCTCAAAGGACATGACAACACAAAATGCGACGACGGAGCTCTTGGCCATCCCAAAGGAGGCATTCCGTACTTGTTTCGACCAATGGCAGCAGCGCTGGGCTAAATGCGTTGCTGCAGACGGTGCTTATTTTGAAGGTGTCTAAACATTTATGTGAGTTCGAACCGTATTTTTTTGTAGCGTCAATCCAGATACTTTCCGGACAGGCCTCGTACACTGTATCCAACAGAAGAGCAACAACATGGATTTCAACTAGTAAAAAATTAAGAGCACAAATTAATAATTTATAAAACATTATAACAAAACGAACCTTGTCCCTGATAGTTATAACAGCAGGAAACCATCCAGGGCTCCTTTGCTCTCACAGAAAAACAGGAAAGCTCCCCTGCTATGGTCAAAGAAGCATCGAAATTGGATATTTGATGAGTGGGGGGAGAAAGTTACTGGGTTCGATGAGTTTTGGTTCCTTCTCCACCATGCTGATGCACGTCGAGAATATGGAGCAAACATCAGCTCTCATGGACTTGTTTTGCTAAAAGACATCTCTACAGTCAGAAAGAAGTGGAATAGTGGTTCCGGGGATTATTATCTTGGGCCACGTTAATTTTTAACCCGTGCTGGGTTAATATTTCGTGGAGTCGCTGCCAGAGCACCAAAAATTCAAGTTGGCCTAGAATTTCGTGGATTCGCCCACAAGGAAAAAACAAATGACCGCAAATGCATATTTTAGACACTACGAGATCTTGAACGATGTGCTGCCAGAGTTGCTGGACACTGTACCTCTTGTTGTCCGCGAGAGGATGTGGCTGCAACATATAGTATGCCTGCTCATTTCGGAAGCATTTTTGCTATTTGCAACATATAGTATGCTCTGCTCAGGCTATTTGCAAGCATCTGGAAACAGGTTTCCTGATCATTGGATCGGAAGGGGAAGGGGGAGGGAATCCTGTCCAATGTCTAAGAGAAATGCGCATTAAAAGCAGGGAGGTGACCAGCAGGGGAACGATAAATAGATATAATAAAAAACTTATTATTGTTAAGAACAGCTAAGAATTCAAAATCACCTGTAACTTCTGTGTATTGAGAAATAACAAGTGAAAAGATTCTGAAAAGAAGAGCAATATGCCTCCTCCTTTCTTAGACGAACGAAGAATGACAACTGAAGATGATTGAGTCCATGTTTCAGTAAAAGAGATGACATGGGGGAGCGACTTAAACAGCGTCAGAGAAGTAAAAAGTAAAGAAAAGTTGGCGTTAATGCTTCGGATATTTAAGCAAAGTAAAAATATTAGCGGTTGAGATTGATTTAGAAAATTATTTCCGTGTTAAAATCATCTAACGAGATCGGGTTGTTAATGGGGTTATAAATATAACAGAGTTAACAGGATAAACGAAATTAAAATAGCATCAGAAAATATAAAGGAGTGTAGTAGTGATGTCGGCATAGTAAAATATAAAAGTGGAAATGAATTATGATTTTTAGTCTTTAGTAATTTTGTCAAAAAAAATATACGAACTTATTTAGTTTACTGGGGAGAATTCAAAACATGAAAAAAGAGGAAATAAGAAATCAGGTGGAAGCGTTAGCAATTGCTCCGATCGATACTCAAGTAGGGTCAAAATTTTACTGACGGTGGAAGTAAACTAATTGTCGGCAATGTATATTTCAGGCACCATGAGAATTCATGTGAGAAATTTTTTTGTAACCTGCTTTCGTTTTCAGAATAAACAACTGCCTGCTATGTCGATGCTTACAAAGCACTACACGCAGGTTGTTTCCACAACAATATGTTTGCTTCTCAGTTCTTCTAAGAAACTTGCAGACATGCATTTATTTATATGATGCAGCAGACTGTTGTGTCCGGAAAGCTGAACGGACGTATGGAGAAAATTTGCCAACAGGCGTAGAACTTATGAGAAACTGGGCCGTTCAAGCCACAGAGAGCTGGCCAGGGTTTACAAGAAGCGTTTACACACTAGACTTTGAGGAGATGGTATTGGATCATGTAGCAGAAGCACACGTCAACATGACAATGAAATACATACTTTAGAAGAAATGATTCATCATATAATACGGAGGGTTAATTCAGATAAAATGAGACGACTTTAAACGCCGCGTATGACCTTAACGGAATGTAATTTGCATGACTCGTCCACTATTCATGGGGATTAGCTTTGTATACACTTGTTGCTGTTATTTGGGACATTTCATGCTGAAACATGGCTTCCAAAATCACAGCTTTTTGGGAAGGGTATATGTTTGGCCTTTCCGACGCTAACTTCAGTCTTTCGTGCATTGTGGAATTATGCAAACGAAATGGTATTGTGGTATCCAAAGCTACTGTGGGTCGAATAATCAAAAAGAACAAATTGCGACCATCTAATGAACGTGGACGAGCAGAGAAGCAGACCAGAAACAAGCCCCAGCCAACACACCGAGCTCAGGTGGTGCGAGAAATCCGGTCTGAAGTGCTGAAAGAAAATCCCCCCACACAGAGAAGTCTAGCCCAAAGGAAAGGTATTTCACAGGCAACAGTCTCCAGAATAATTCATGACAATCTTGGACTGGAGCGACGTCATAAAGCGCGCGGTCACAGACTGTCGGCCAGGCACGTGCAGGAACGATTCACCAACGCCAGAAAACTCTATGAAAACCATCTTGCAGGTGACCGATGGAAGTAGGTTGTCTCCTTGGATGAAGCTTGGGTGTCCCTCGATGACACCAACAAACCCAGGGCAATTTACTATCGCGAAAGAGGGGGCAAGGCCAGATCCGACTTTGTCCGAAGGTGCAAGGAAAAGTTTTCAAGGGGCTTCATGGTGGTTTGCCGGATATTGCTCACGTGGACTGCTCACGATTCGTCGAGTTCCTGGAAACTGTAAAATTAGTACAGCTTACTTCCAGAGTAATGTAATGGACCACATGTATCGGCAGGATATCCCACGTCTGTACCCTGGTGAGCAATCAAAAGTTTGGATCCACATGGACAAGGCATCAAGCCACACTGCCAAGTCATCTGTGGCTTACTACAGGAAGATGGAACAGGAGACGGGCATATGAGTTATTCCCTTCTCTCATGTGCCTGTAAAATCTCCTGACGCATCACCGATGGATTTCTGTGGTTTTGGTCTCCTGAAACGACGGCTCGGAAGTCGCCGACCAAGAACCGTTGATGGGCTATGGAAAGTGTGTCAGCAGGTGTGGAACGAACTTCCCACGGAGTCCCTCAAACTCAGCCTACTTCAGTGGAAATTACGATGCTGGGCGATAGTCCAACAACGTGGTTCTCACATCGAACACAACCGATTGTGGCGTCATGGTATTACACCGTCGTAACAGAACTGCAAAGTCGTCTCATTTTATCTGAATCAACCCTCCGTAATTTGGCCTAGAGGAACACTCAAGCGAATAAAAATTTAAAATTTCATGTATTTTTTTTTCCAATTACATGATTTTCAATTTATTTTCGAAATGAAAAAAAAAAGTTTGATGCAATTTGAAAGTAAAAATTTAAATACACATTTTAATGATTAATTAATTATGTAGTTTGAAAATATTTGTATTTTTTGAATCCTTTTTTCGATTGCATAGAAGTTTTTAATATCAAATTAGAATCTAGTTTTGATATTATAAAATTTTAAGTTGATCTGAGCTGTAAGTTGTTTCCATGAGGTGTAAGTTGTATAAGAATAAAAATATTGTTGCTAGCATTGAAAACGAAAGCACCTTACAAAAACGTTCTTTACATGTACAGAAGGTTGACTACGATCTTTGGTGACGATTTATTGCGTAAATGCTGCGGGCCACGTGCACGTGCAAGTGACAGAAAGTACAGGAAATGATGCTATTACATCCGTATTGCTGTGTTTCATCTCGGAAAATCGGACCTTACTGGGAGGGGTACATTACTGCCTTTTCTGACGCTAATTACAGCTACTCTGCTATAATTAGCGCATGAAAAAACGAAATTTCTCTATTTAGAAGAAAGTCATATCTGCAGTACTGAATGGAAAAGGAAAATCCCCGGAAGGATTAATTCCAACTGGCCAGAAACAGCAAAATCCTCCGAGTTCCCACAAGCCGAACACCACAGCTCATTCGAAAGGTCAAGCAGCTTCTCCTGTGTGAAAATCCAGTAACCCAAAAAGGGATCGCAAACACTACAGGAATTTCACAGGCCACCCTAAATAAAATAATAAAGATTTGCAACTGGAAAAGTGTTACGAGAGTCGTGTTCATAAACTTCTGCAGAAAGGAAGAGGTACAGTCGGAGGTTCTATGAGGGCTACCTCGCACAGAACGATGGAAATACGTTGCCACTTTGGATGAAGCCTACGTCTACTCAATGACTGCAACAAACTCCGCGCGATTTTCTATCGTCCACGTGGAGAGAAGTCATAAAGAAAGTTTTTCAAAAGGATTTATTGTGATTGCGGGATAGTCGTTCAACGGCAAGCTCACAATCAGAAGTGTGATCAGAAAGCCTAAATTTAACTCCCTTTACTATCAGCAGCATGTTCTCAGTCCAATTTTCCACGAGCATTGTATGGAGAGAACAAAATGAAAATTTGACTGCAAGGCAAAACCTCCATTCTTACGTCTAACTCGACCGTTCAATTATGTTGGATTTGGAAGATGAACTGGAATTCACGTTATACCCTTTCATGATATCCCTATCAAGTCACCAAATGCATCCCCGAAAGATTTCTATGGATTTGGATTATTAAAACGAGCCCTTGCTCGACGCCGTCCAACAACCATTGAAAGTCTCTGGAAAGCCTGCAAACAGAAATGTAACAACATCAGCCTCCCCATTCTACAGTAGATGATACGGAGCAGGGCAATAGACCACAACCAGGATCACCACTAGAACACGATCGTTTGTGGAGAAAGAGGTTTTCTTCGTAAACGTTCTCCTCCAAATCGTAGCCATAGATCGTAATCAACTTTCTGTATTACTCGTTCAAGATTTGTGGTACCTTATTTCAAAATACTCAGAATACACCCTAAAGGTTTGAGACACTCTGTATTTAACAAAATATATAAGATCAACAGGGCCGTAGCTAGGATGTTATCTTGGGGGGGGGGGGGCTATTTTCAAAAATTCCGGACCTTTTTTCAAAAATTCCACTGAATCGGACCTTTTTCCATAAATTCCACTGAATCGGACCTTTTTCCTTAATGGGTTGGTCGTCGACCCCCCCCCCCCCTGGCTACGGGCCTGATCAAGGATGACCTAGATAAACAATTTAGCAATCTTATCAATTCAGTCAATGAAATTTTAATAGTAATTTAGAAAATTTCTCAGAGCGAAAACAACGAAAAATATAATTTCTCATTTCATTAGCCATTTATTAATTTATATTTTTTAATTAAAACACACTTTCTTCCCCATGGTCTATATAACGTATATTCAAAGTTTCATCAAAATCCGATCAGCAGAACGGACCTAGAGGGTCCGAATAGTGTAATTTAAATTAAAACCACCCCTGTAATAAAAAAAAGATCCACATATATTCTATATGAATATGCAATGTAAACAAAATATATTTTTGTTTGCATGTACTTTTATTGGGCATTCAATTTTGGCGGAGGCGAAAACTTACCAACACGCCACTAGAGGGGCTCCGCAATAAAAATTCCAATCGGGCTCCGAAGTGACATGATCCGACCATGTTTCCGCATATCCACGAAATTGTAATGTCTGTTTAGTGAAATTTGCATACTCTCGCTTTTTTTTTGTTTTTGTTTTTTTCTTTAGTGAAGCGCATTCATGTGATCGGGTGGTGGAATTCTGAATTTTTTATTGTTTTCTATATAAATCAAAACCCTTTGTTGTAGGCCAATGAATGTATGGCTAATGGACTTTAAACACATCTTTCTTTCTCTGGTACACGAGGCGGAACTGACGACAATTGTTCACTCTGCTTTGTTAACATCCCTGGCCAACATTACCTCTACTCAAAGCCTGAGCGCGGAAACGTCATACGTTGTTAAAACGTCATAGGTAGTCACCTTTAATCGCATTTCTACCACTAATAAACTCTAAATTATGATTAGGTATGATGATGTAACAATGTATGAAATTTTCGCGCTCAGGCTTTGAGTAGAGGTGGAGTTGCCCTGGCCTGTCACCGCGGAAGCGGAGCTGACAATTGTTCACTCCACTTTCTTTATATGCCTTGGTTAAACCACGACCGAAGCCAACGAGAAAGACAGGCCTGGGCCAACACCACCTAGACAGAAGGCCTGCGCACAGAAACTGTATACATTGTTACATCATCATCAAACGGCCAAATTTAGGGCTTAATATTGGTAGAAATACAAATAACAATAGCCGCTTTTGTGTGATGCAACGATATATGACGTTTCTGTGCGCAGGCCCTCTCTCTAGGTGGTGTTGCCTGGGCACTCAAAAGTCACTCAAAAATTTATCAATGCCTGTGTGGTTATACCGTAGTTTCTGTTGCCTTCGCACTTTCAACGTATGCGGTTCTCATTCTCAAAACATAAATTTCACAAGAACCTCAAGGAAACATCAACCCTTTTGCACGTGCGTACAAGATGATGAAGGATGTCTGTGGCCGCTTCACAGGAAACGTTCAAATGTGGATAATATAGCACGATCCCAGAAGATATAATTTGCCAACTGTCAGTGAGGTAGCAGCAGTGTTTGAAGCCGTCGATGGAGAACCAACTACCATTTGAGCGAGATTTATGTATCTATCCAAGCACGGGGAACAACTGACAACACATGTCGATTTTGAGTCCGAAAAGTGATCTAATGACATACACGTTTCTGTTTCCTCATGGAGAAGAAGGGTGGAAGATGAAATTCAGGAGCACTGCAGGGACGAAAGTCAGCATGTTAACCTTCTACTCCTACAAACTGTACGAAAGGCGGCGAAACTTACTCAAGAGTATATTGTGGGCGGCGCTTTTTAAAAGTTGAAGGAGACCGTCTAGATTGTGTGAAAGAAAATCAGAAGACTTTGAGGGTAGAGGCTTTAAGAATTAAAGAATTTCGTTTACAATCAGGCTGAAACTTTAATATAAAAGCATGAAAGGTCTGTGTTCTACCTAAGTCATTTACCGGGAGCAAACGCGCATTGCCACAAAATTACCAGGATGCAAATGCTATGGTTGCCAAGTTCGAGAAACCAGATCTCTTCATCACATTTAAATGCAATCCAAATTGGACTAAAATGACAAAACAGCTGGCTCCGTACGAAATTTTGATGCATAGACCCGAAATCGTCGCGAGTGTCTTTGGTTGAAATTGAGGGCATTTGTCGACGACCTGACTAAAAACTCGGTGCTGGGGAAGGTGTTGGCATGGATGAACATCACCAAGTTCCAGAAAAGAGGTAATGAATTAGTTAAGACAAACCAATATAAAATGGAATGATTCTCAAACATAATTATTTGAATGTATTCATTTCTTCCAAGAACAATTATAAACGTCAAAACATAAATTTCACAAGCTGTAAGCCTGCTTGTCTTTAATTAAGGGCCGAGAATGCTGGGGCGTAGGCTCAAGTTCTCGAAACTGTAGGGTAGCAGGTTCAAATCCCACTGTGAGCATGGGTGTTTCTGTTTGTTCCAGGAATGTGTGAACCTAATAGTCATGTGAATATGTTTAAGGATTGGGTTAAGTTATTTGCCATGTGATTGGGCGCAAAATGATGGGCCCAAAACCTAATGAACCTCTTCATCTCTTAATTACGGCCGATTTGTGACTTTGTATACGCTAAAATTGCATTATAAGTTATAGTTTTCATATTTAAGATTTGATTTTTTTTTGTAATACTGATTTATATAGATTGGGATTTAAAATCCGTATACTAAGGCGTATTGTATTATATGGATATACCAAGTAAATAAGAACCAGAAATCTTTATCATAATAATATACAATTTATTATGCATGAGTTGAAATATTAAAAAAATTGCAAATTAATGAGAACATTGCTTTAAAAATATATTTATTTTTTACAAGTCCGTTTTAAGGGATTTATATTTATACAAAAGTATTAAAATATGATTGGATAGCAAATTAAGCATGCTTTGCGTTGAATGCAGTGTTTGAGATAATTCAATTGTAATTTTCTTTGGTTTCTTGTCGCTAAAATTTCAAACTCTATAAGAACAACTGTCTCTAGCAACGGTCGCCAAATCGAAGGCCAAAATAAGGAATGAAGGGACCTTGGAAAATGCATGTAGGAATTACCTTTCACGGTCCCTAGCGAAGAGAAATTTCGCGACTGACGCTCGATTTCAAGAGCAAACGATGTACAAAAAAATATAAGTTCGATAAGGCTTAAGATGAAATATTTGATTTCAAATCATATTTACAAAACAATAAATAAAGACAAGAAGGAAACTTAATGCCTCGTTAATAATTAAGCCATTTGTACTTCGTCCACTGTTGCGAGTCGAAATCAAAATTGCAGTGGACTCGTTGGTCGGCAAAAGTTCGTTGCAGTACTGGAAATCACAGCAGGAAACGCACTTCTGAAACATACAATATCATCCATATTAGTTGAGCAAGCATTTTCATAAGAAAAACATCAATTTTTAACGATGGAAGTTCTAAATGTTTAAAATGTCAAATATTAACATTTATTAAGAAGAAACTAAAAACTAGTCTAGCAGAAAAATAGTAAACCGAGTACGAATAAATATAAACTACGCAAAGAGAATTAGTATCACTCATATGGACTAATGACAACAGCATCTGAAGGCCTGAATGTGGGTATTTGCCACAAGCTCTGCCATTTTCTTCCCCGGGGATTTCGGAAGCAGAAGGAGACCTTCATCTAAAGAAGCCGCATCACCAGTGCCCGCCCACCGTCGAACCACCTAGATAACTTCAACAGGAGCTTCAACACTTGTAAACAACTTTCGCATTAAAACGTCAAATTACGGCCTCTTCGTTACATTTATGAGTCATTACAGACCATGGTTTTTCTTTAATAACAAAAATGCTGTAATAAAAGAATGTTTAACCACAAACTCGACATTCTTATATTGCCAGCTGCGGTTACTTTTTTATTTAACGATTTATATTTTAACATACATTTCTACCCGTAATTTAGTTTCTTCGTTATCTCTTCTTTTTTTTCGTAAAAAAATATTCCTAATTTTTTCAGGGAAAACCTTCAACAATTTGTACTTAAAATTCTAAAACTATTCACTATCGTACTGTAATTTGAAAATGCCTTCATTAATTTCTCGTTCTTGGGATGCGCGAAAACATGAGTGCGGATTTAAATTCTCTATGCAATTAATTTGTTGAATGAAAAAAAAAAGCGATAAAGAATTAAGTTTTGTTAAGGACGCGACTAATCTTTTGAATATTACATGTTTTGTTTAAAAGATAACAGTGTTCAGAAATTTAGGAGACGTGTCTTCCAGAAAGCGCGATAACCTGGGAACGCAACGTTTAAAACGTTCTCACAGGAGACTCTAATAGATAACAGTAAATTAAGATTTGATTGGAAAGTCTCCTCTTACATGTCCGTACGATTTACATTGAAATTTAAAAGATGGTGTCGGAAAGTTTTTATACAGTTGCTTTCACTGATACACTAGCCGAAAACAATCTATTTCTCTTCAACGAAAACGCAGCGCCAAAAAAGCACGAGTAAAGGATATTATAAGAGGTATTTGAATTTTTAAATGGTAAAGTCATCATCTGACAGGTTCAAAATCGATTTATAACCGATTAGTACGTTTCATCCACAGTTCCGTCAGTTAAAGCAAATGACATATTCAAATTGAGTTTTTAGAAATCTACACAACCTATTAATTTAGAACAAATAAGAATTTTAAATTAACCTCGCTTCATTCTTTAATGATACTTGAAATACTCTCCATTGCGAATAGAAATAATAAAATAATTCGGGTTATGCGTATATTATTACACTATTTATCAATTTTTGATATAAGAATTAACCAGAAAGAACTGAAAAAATATGTGTCGTAACTTTCAAGCACGGAGCGAAACAGTAAGTCAGAATTTTAATGTTCACAGAAAGCAGATCTTTCATAAATATTTAAAACTGACTATTTCAAAGAATATTATCTGTTTTCATTTGCTTTCTTATCTACCCTCTTGGGAGGAATATGGCATGATGGTGTCCCATTGACTGACCTATGCTAAAATTAAAAGAAGCTACTTTTTAAATATTAATATAAGTTCTGATAACCACCCTATTATGACTTTTATTATCCAATATTAGAATAATATAAAGATTTTTTAAAATTTATTTTATAGTTTAAGAATAAAACATTTTGCTAATATTTCACAAGGAGACCATCAATCAATCTCGTATGTCAAACATCGGGACGGGAAGGAGGAATAAAACCGGTCATTGAGCTCTATGAGGGTGACTATATAATTAATCGTCCAAATCGGTAGAGTTTAGGGAGTGGCAGATGGAGTATACCAGAACATTTAAATATGTAATTTTGTTTACGAAAGAATGACAATATTATTGAAAAAGTAAAATATCCTAATAAAAGGTCGAGGGCTGTTCGATTTTTCACAGATTTAAACAGTTAATACGTACCGTTTGTCTAGCAGCGTCCGTGCTGAAACATCCCACGTCCTCCTGTTGGCACTCCTTCCATGTTGAGCACTGTTTGTTAACGAGGATGCTCTTCTCGTTCTCGTCAAACACGTGAACGGTCCGACAGAAGTCGGTATCTAAAGTGAAAACAATTGAAAGGGGGAAATTATAAAATAGTTTTTTTTTATTTTTTTTAAAGAAAGTTCTCATTTATTAATTTAACTATTGTATTTTGCTTTATTAATACACCAGTATGAGTTTCCTTTAAATAACGAAAATAACATTGTAACAAGTAATTGTTATTTATCTGTCTCACTTTAATTCCTGTCCGTATCATTTATCAGAGATATAAAATTATGACAGCTCAGCTGTTATATGAAATGTATTTATTATCATAAGAATATACTTTCTTATTCCTATCTTTATTTTCTATTTTCTATTTCGTACATTTTGAATCAATATCAATATTTTCAGAGGAAAAAATGTGGGGCATTACTTTGGGCAAGCTCGTATATACATAAACTAGCTGTGCCCGCGACTCCGCTCACGGACAACTCAGTGCGGAGAAAGTCAGCGCAAAAAAAAAAAAAAACTAAACAACAACCAGCAATACGCAAAGGAAAATTCGTAGTCCGTTATCTGCCACCTTTAAAGAGTTTCAAAACCTTAGGTAGGATTGCCATCTTCGTCAAACAAAATTTCTCCATTTAATCTAATTAATAATTTTTCAGATATATTAACATTTTCATTGAAATTTAATTTTTTTTAAAATTAAGCATTTCTTATTGTGCAAATGGACTTTCTTCAAAATCATGTTGTGTTTTTACATGGCCTGGCGTACTTTCTGAGCCGTCCTGAAATGGCCCCCCTTTATCCACGGTAGTTGGAGGGCCAAGGATTTTGAATTGTTTCTGAAATCGAAACCTTCAAAGCGACTTGCGAGTCCCGCAGTAACGACTGCAACACAGGAGAATGGCTGTTTGAAACTGGAGTCCGGAGAAATAAGGCCAATACGGGAGTCTCCATCCCAACACCGGGTGGCAACCCTTGACGTAGAATTCTTTTATGTAGTATAGTTTTAACTTCAAAAGGAAAAATTTAACCATAATGCGGTTTAAAACACTCGAGCGACATCTTTTGGCAAGCTTTTGAACATCGCATGGTTCCAGCGTTTGTGTTTTCCCGTTGGATTGTGACATTTTCCCGCAGGAAAAAGTAGCCTAAATATTGACCCTGACTATAAGCTATAAGTATCCTAAGTTATAAGCTATAACCATCACGTACTTCATTTGTATTTGTCTCTTTCTCGTAGCATTTCTGGAGTCCTGAGAAAGATTTCACCTCTTTCTGGAAGGCATATTTTGAAGGCATATCTCTTATGGCGACATCTGTTGGCAAGTTTAACTACCAAACATGGCGCCATTTTGGAATTTTCCCGTGGGAATGGACATTTTCTCGCAGAAAAATGTACCCTAGTTGAAGACCCAGACGGTAAGCTATAACCATACTAAGTTTCATCAAAATCCGTCCAGTAGTTTTTCCGTGATGCGCGAACAACCACGGACACGTTACAGTTTTATTATATGTATAGACGATTTTAACTTTTTGATCTATGATTGATGGCACAATAATGTAACTTTGAATTCAACCGCTCATTTTTGTACCTTATTTACTGCGCAGACAATAATTTTTCATGAAAATTCTCTATAAAAATTGAAAATAAATATTTATTGTCAATCAAAACAAACGTGTATGAACCTTTTAAGCTCTTAAACGCGTTCGCCATTTACATTCACCATTTTACATACTAAAAATCAAAGATTCTCAGAAGCATTTTGTAGGGACACATTTGCAGTTATTTTTAACATTAACGTATACAATTGTGTTTCAAAAGCATCCTTACAATCTTTAAAGTGTATTTATGCTTAGAAAATGCATTTTATTATCAAATGCATAGTGTAGCAAGGCATAACGTTTTACCTCTTACGTTCCATCTGTAGTCAATCTCTTGCCTGTCTCTTATGACCTAAAGCATCTTTGGCGTCAATCAGTAAATGCAGCGAGAATTCTCTTAAGTACAAAGCTCAGCGACATTGTACTTAAGGGTGCACGAATACTCGATCATTAACTTATCTATCCCTAGAAGAAAAAATCCAGGAATATCATTTCCGGTGAACAGAGTGGCCTGCTATTGGTCCGCTTGACGAAACCACCAATCTGGAAACGTGGATAAGAGTACGCGCGCACCATCTTGTTGGAAGTTAAACCTAGATGCGTCCTTAACTGCGAAGTTACTCCTTTCTTTTTTCCCCCTTGGTTCGGTATTCCCTCCAGGACAAGAGTTTGGAAATTTTTAATTATATAGGAAAATATTATACAAATTTACAAATTTAGTATTTTGTCCAGCCTCCCCTGGCATTGACAACTGCATTTATTCCGCTTGGCATAGATTAATTTAGGTTTTGGCATTCTTCTTTTGTAATTTTACACCAAACGTCTTGGACAATATTTGAAGCTCATTGATGTTGGTTGGCTTCAAACTTTGAAATTTTCTTATAAATAATAATAATATAAGGGGAGGCCGTGGCCTGGTGGGCTTTCACTGAAACACAATTTCTGTGAAGTTAAGCAACATCAGGCACGGCTAGTCACTGGATGGGTGACCATCCGTGATTCACGATCTTCACCCCCCCCGGCTGCTGTGACCATCATACAGCAGTCGTTAATCCAGGTTCATCCAGGGACTCAACTCGTCGGCTTCTAGCCATACAGGCCCTGGATGGACGTATTGGATTATCAGTACTAATAAATAAATAAATAAAAATAATAATAATAATTATTATTATTTATCTGTGAGTTCATCAAACTTTCTGATGGTTGGATAGGAGAAATTGTCGATCTGTGAGCCGGTTGCCCGCCTCCCATTAGGCTTTCAACCATGACAACTTGGTCGTCTTTAGGGCACCTTGTGGCAGCATGGCTTTTTTTCAAGTCATAAAACATCTTCACGACTGATGACCTTTCTTCTGACCACAAGCCAACATCATGTCGACATCAGTTTCAGAGACGAAGTCAACCAGCAGCAAGGCTGGAAGTTCTTCAACGAAATCCTCAAGGACCATGGCTGCCACCTCGACGGGGCAAACTTTACGGATGACATGTATTAACGTGTTAAGGACATCATCAGGCCACTGAAGCTAGTGACTGTCACTTGGCAAACAAACCTCCTCATCGACTCGTGCTCACTCTAGGAATTCAACGCCTGATTGCTGAAAGAAACAAGACAGTCATGGAGCATGGTTAGAGCATTACAAAAGAAGAAGAATGATACGCTTCCTTCACTTCGCACTCCTCAAAGTAATTACGTGCAAACTGATCAGGATAAAGCTCAAATAATTCCAGATTCCCTAGAAGTGTAGTTTGTCACTGCTGTTAACAATAATCCCGAGAGTCAACTCATGTCTCAGACTGAGGAAGATGGTCTTATCAATTTTGAAGAAGTCCCGCAGCATTCAACGAAGTTCAACATCGAGGTCAGAGAGATAGCTACAATTATAAGAAATCTGAAAAATAGGGAGCTCCAGGAAGAGACAAGGTTAATAATAAAGCCCTAAAGAATCTCCCGAAGAACATTATTAATGACATCGCGAGCATCAAAAGAGACTGTTGGAAGTTTTCTTACTTCCCGACTCCTTGGAAGCAATCTATTGTGTTAAGTGTCCCCAAGCAGGGGCAAATTCCTGCTACCGACCTATCAGCCTAATTCCATCGATCTCTAAAGTTCTGGAGAAAACGATCCTCACCAAGTTCAAAGACCACTGTTTCACCAATGATCTAGTTCGGAAAGAGCAGTTCGGCTTTTGTACCGCCCACTCGTGTCAGATGCATATATGGAGGCTCGTTCAAGTTCTGAGCACCTCCCCTGAACCTTTCTAGCTACTTTAGATGTGGCATGGTTTTTCTCGATGTCAGCAAAACTTTCGACCAAGTGTAGCACGAGGGACTAATCTACAAGATGATTAGAGACGGATTTTCCCCTGATTTGTTTTCCATGGTGAAATCCTTCCTTACCAACAGGTTCTATCAAGTTAAAGTTGGCGAAAACTTATCCACGCTCCGTAAAGTAAAGAGCGGTGTGCCACAAGGTTCTGTCCTCGGGCCCGTTCTGTTTAATTATTTTGTGCACGATTTCCCAAAACTCGAAAAGTGTAATTTATATTTCTATGCTGATGATACTGCTATCATGGCATGGGCGCACCAGCCATCTCACGTTATCACTCGTCTGCAGAACCTCTTGAAGAAATTTGAAGATTACTTTAATTGCTGTAAACTGAGCCTTAACTTCGGAAAATGCAAAGCTGTGTACTTCAACAAAATGCTTAAGCATCCCCCAGCTTCTCTTGTCCTATTCAATAAGAAACTCGAATGGGTCGATAATTACAAGTATCTTGGCGTTATCATCGACTCAAGACTCTCCTGGAACCGTCACGTAACTTTGCTCATAAACTTTATTCAGTGTTGAGCATTTCAGTGAGTGTATCTTAAATTAATGAATTAAAAATGATAATTGTAATCAACTTAAAACAAAAGAAATAATAAACTTCAAATAATATCATTAACTTGGGTCTTTGCTGATGATCTTATCCTGTTTGGGTCTTCACCTTCAACATGCAGTGACAGTCCAGGTTCAATTTAACATAGCCCCACAGCTAAAGAGAGCCTGGAAGTCGATATCTCCCTTACAGCATCAGGAAGACTTATGGGGTGAGGCGGCATCATGTCGCACGCCATTCTATACGTTTGAACGAGTCACTATGACTGGTCATCAACAGCCTTTCAGAAGAGCCTGAGATACGCAGTTCATTTTTATGGACACTAAAGCTCGTAAACACAGATTCTGGTCGATGGATTTCTCGAAGTGAAGATATTTTGCTTTGAAAAGTTTTGAAACACACAAAGATGTAAGAATGACGACTCTAGAGAAGAAGGTTAGAACGGTGAATGGAAAAAGGCATTGTACTATCCTGCTATAATTGTACTATTCTACTATCAGAGGAAATTTCGAACGGAATTTGGAACAAGGACGGAGAGACTAGTCAGATCACACACACTTGAATCCCAAACTCCATATCTGGGTTGCTCTGGGAAGATAAAGAGCAACACTCACCCTCTCCCAGAACAAAACCAACGCGAAAGAAGGCCTTATTGGAGAAGTGGTATTCACTGCCCCAAAATCTCGTGAAACCTGCAATAGATGTTAGGGGTGACCATACTTCCCCAGATATAGCTCTTCGGGCTACTGCATATTAGATTCCGAGACCTCAAAGGGCATGTTCCCTGATTTTGGAGCGTTTCTGTT
Organism: Rhysida immarginata; assembly: GCA_023313115.1. Classification (NCBI taxonomy): domain Eukaryota; kingdom Metazoa; phylum Arthropoda; class Chilopoda; order Scolopendromorpha; family Scolopendridae; genus Rhysida; species Rhysida immarginata. The sequence continues at coordinate 11,299,105 of JAHWFO010003124.1, forward strand.
ATGTAGTGTTCTGGAGTGTTTATTAGGAGCTTTAGCATAAAAGCTACTTATAAAAATGCGCTCAAGTGCTCATAATCTGTGTTATTAAATAGCGGAAGAATGGAACTACTTATTGGTTTTGTAATGTCAGTCTTTCATAATTTATATATTTTTTGAGATAGAATATTGAAATTCGGAATGTAGCTTATTATGGGCATTCCCATCTGCACTATTTAGTTTGGTTTTCATTGGTACACTGGGGTCGGAATTACGGCAGTGGGATTCAGAGAGGACAATATATCTGCATGCTATTTAGATACGTAAAGGCGTGAAATTCGGTATCCAGATTCCTCTAGGCAAGACCTACAGTACTATGAAGTTTAGGCCCAATTGTTCCAGGGGGGGCGGCAGTCACTTGGTCCTTACAACTATGGCAACATATGGCATGTTATATATTATACGTTCGGAAATGATGAAAAAGGAAGGAAGATACGAGGTTATTTACATTTTATACATATTACGTTCGAGAAAATCAATTTTTTGATTAAAAAACTTGGGGAGAGGTAAAAAGTGCAGATAAAGGGGTAAAAATAGATGACCGCAGAATCTGCCACTTGCCTTCCCCTACTCGGGGGGCGGGGGGTAATTTCTTTTTAATAAATGTATAAAGGTATTTCTGCTTCACTGCTAAAGCTCCTCCTTGGAATGTTTACAAGATTTTATTCCTTTTATTAGAAGCGTTAGCATAAAAGCTACTTATAAGAATGCGCCCTTGGTCTGTACGTTTATCCGTCCGTCCGTCCGCCGTTTGCACGATAGCTTGAAAACGGATTAACTTTTTCAAATTCTGTTTTCAGAAACATGACCATATTAGCTCGGCCGTATCAACTTTTCAGAATTTTTCGTGGACCCCTTCAAGTCGAATTCACGTGCTAAAACAGTGAGTGTAAAGAATTCAAAGATACTGGCATGTCATATAACAATCGATTTGTCAAAAAGGAATACATTGTTACTTTCTGTTCATCTGTTAAGCATTATTGTCATCGGCGCGCGCACGTGAAATCGCTTTGTCGACGCACGATTGCTCAGGTGCTCATCTTATATATAAAACTGAGATGTGTGTGGCTGGCATTCGGCTTTCTGATTGGTCTAGGATTTGAAACAATTGGTCTAATCTTCATTATTTCCATCTTGGACTTTAGCAATCAGTATTTTTTCGTTTGTTGGAAGCAATAAAGGTTACATTGTTGTTTGCCTTAATGACTCACGTTTTAAGGGGGATAGTTATAAAAAGTAATAAATAAATAAATAAATAAATAAATAAAAATCATTATTTTTTATTAAAATCTTTAGAGAGATGTAAGAAATTATTGTAAAACAATAATAATTGGAAAATGGTCTTTGGAGGTTTTTTTCACGCCATTACCTCCGATATTAATTAATAAATAGAGTAAACATTTATTAATAACAATTTTTTCTCTGTTTATTAATATTCTAAAACAAATAGAGAATACAACTTCTCAAGCTTTTGGTGAAAAGTGAAGCTACTTTCCCTAATGAGCTAATAATTGGAGAAAATTTATTTTTCATATGTTTTTTGTAATGTAGCACTTCCTTTAGAAAAGTTATAGACAATGTTTCTCTAAACATATTAGAAAAAAATTCTAAAGATTGTGTGAGAGAGCAGTCCTTGCTGCTAAAACTGATACTGTCAATATAAACAACCACATTCAGAACATGATTCCACGCTCTATGACTGAATACAACTCTATTGAAACGGTTAAATGTTAATGAAGGATGTTGATTAGGTTTAACAGAATTCCTCTACTCTCATAATCCATCTATGAAGTATTTTTAATTTAGACAGAAATAATTCAATATTCACAGCCTTTCTTTGATATTCTAAAATGTTAAGGAGGCAATGTCGAATGTTCCTGGGCAAACCCAATTGGACGCAAAATTCCAGTGCGACCATTTTAAAGAATTCTTTTCGTTTTTGCAACGAATTCACTCGTTATACACGTCATTAAAGATTTTTTATGTGTTCTTATTTATATTCAGATTCAGATATTGCAAAATTTCATCAAACAAACAGCTCGAGCAACACCGGGTATGTCATCTAGTAATCTATAAGCTTATTATTAAGTAGCGGAAAAATGGAGCTACTTATTGGTTTTATTTTGCACACGATTTGAATCACCCTTCATCATTTCTACATTTTTTGAGATAGAAGGTTGAAATTCGGAATGTAGCTTACTATGGGCATGTGTACCTTCACTATTTAGTTTGGTTTTGATTAGCCCACTAAGGTCGGAGTTTTGGGGGTGAAAATTAGAGGGGACCAAAAGGTCTAGGTGTGTTTATGCATATAAAGGAGTGAAATTCGGTATGCAGATTCCTATAAGCAAGATTTCCATTATATGAAGATTTTTTTTCCCGAGGTGCATGTCTTCCTGACTCGGTGGCGGAAATGCATCGAAAAGATGGGACTACATTGAAAAATAGTGTACCAACTCTGTCTGAAATAAAGGAGCTGTAAAAAAAATATTTCCGGTTTTCATTTGACTGACCCTCGTAAGTAGAATAAGAATGGAGCTACTTATTGGTTTTATAATGTCAGTCCGTCCCCTTCGTAATTTCTACATTTTTTTGAGGTAGAAGGTTAAAATTCGGAATGTATCTTACTATGTGCATGTCCATCTGCACTATTTAGTTTGGTTTTGACTGGTTTACGAGGGTCGGAATTACGGGGGTGGGATTCAGAGAGGGCTATTTAGGTACGTAAAGGCGTAAAATCCAGTATCAGGATTCCTGTAGGCAAGATCTACATTGCTATGAAGTTTAGACCCAATTGTTCTAGTGGGATCGGATTTGCGGGGGTGGCCGTCACTTCGTACTTAGACCTATGGCAACATATGACATGTGATATAACATACGTTCGGAAATGATGAGAAAGGAAAGAAGATACGAGGTTTTTTACATTTTTTACATATTACGTTCGAGAAAATCAATTTATTGATAAAAAAAACTTGGGGAGAGGTAAAAAGTGCAGATAAAGGGGTAAAAATAGATGACTTGCCTTATCCTACTCGGGAGGCGGGGGTGTTAATTTCTTTTTAATAAACGTATAAATGTATTTCTGCTTCACTGCTAAAGCTCCTCTTTGGAATGTTTACAAGATTTTATTTATCTATCTATCTAAGATCGAAAAAATATTTACTAACATTTTCTTTTCGAGAAATTAAAGCAGAACTCATGTTAACTCATACTTTAGCAAAAAAAAGATTTCCATAAATTTTTACCGAACCATCACTGTCTTTCCATATTATGTTTCATTAAACATCATTGTCTACTCCTTGAATCCATCACTCACTGCCTAAAAATGGGTTCATTATTTTTTATGATTTCATTTCTTAAGATGAAACAAAATATGCAATATATAAGTCATGTTTAAATAAAGTTTTCTGGTGCATATAAAAATATCTGATTTCAATGGGTGCATAAACTTCGCGAACAATGTCTTCCGGTTATATCACATGACCATATCGTATATGTTAAGAGATTTAAAAAAAATCCAGAAGTTTGTAAAACATGTGCTAACGAGTATGAGTGCAGCAAACACAGGTAGTACAGCTTCGTGAATCACATGCCACGCAATGTGTTTCGCGTTTATTTATGGTGAGCAAGTTTTCATCCTAATGTTTGTTTTAAAAGAAGATTTTGCGCTGCTTGATGTACTAAACTTGAGAAAACGTTGAAGACACAAAATATTTAAGCAAGCAATCGGTGACAAAGCTTTGAGCTAGGCACATAATTATTCAGATTTCAACTATAAAATAGCCGAATATTAGTGGATGATTCAGATAATATCACTACAGAACGGGATGCAATTCTGAAAGAATGTTGATGAACTATCCAAGACCACTGAAATCTATTGGGATTATCGTTTGTCACTTATCTGCGGTTTTTGGTTTGGTTTGGTTTGTTTGGTATTAACGTCCTTTTCAACTGCTATGGTCATTTCAGAACGGCGTTATAGGGGCCGCAAATTTTGCCTCGCAAGGGTTCAGCGGATTTTGTCCGAAGATCTAACTGATTATGAGAAGAACTGCGGAAGAGTTCGTGCCGCGACTGCTGAGTAACGAGAACAAGCAGCATTGCATGAAAGTTTATAGGAAACTTCATTAATTGCTTGAAGATAACCCAGAATTCAAATGGAAAATCTATTTTTAAGGGGAGAAAGTTTTGACATAGGCTAATGAGGAGAATTAAACATGACATAAGACGAATCACTGGAGGTATTTAACACACTAATCAAAATTGTTCAGGAAGCATTCTATATGTGAGTTTGGACATAATGTAATTATAGCGATAAATTTTATAGGTGAGGAGTAAAAGAAAATCCTGCGAAAGTATCCGTGAGATCTTTGCATCATTCGAAAATGGTCTCGCGCCTGGTGGCCCTGAGAATGGTGAATAAATGGGATGCACTTTTGCTGCAATGACATTGTCTCCTAAAAACCACCCAACAGCTTAATCAGTTGGACACTAACATACTGCTGCATCATCCTATATTTCTCGGAATATCTCTTCAGGCATTTAGAAAAATACAAAACCTTTATCTGCCTTTGCCATCTTTGCCTGACTATCTCTGGGATTTTGTCTTCTGGAATCCAAAGCTTCAGAATCCAGTAGCAGCTGAACTCAATGCAAGGAGAAATAGGAATTCTACCTAGAGAGATAATCCTTTCCTATTTATAATTTCATATGCACCAATCAATTAATTTTGGCAATCGCGATATTGTATTTTCGGGAGATCAGATTATTTTTAATGATTCGAATATTATAAGCGAATCACCATATTGTGTAATGAAATTCATAACAGGCAATCTTGTAAACTTATATTTAAGAAACTCGTACTCAAAGAAAATTTATTTAAAAGAAATGGTGTAGTGCTTTGTAGTGAATTACCGGTTGCTCTTCGTTGGTTTTAGGCGGATAGCAATGCTTGTCAAAGATAGCATTCATTAATCATTTGTTTTTTAGCGCTGGTCTTTGCTGTCCACAACTATTATTATGAATTAGGAATAAAATAAATGTTGTGAAATGTAAATGTTATAAGGCATGTTCAAATAAAAGTGAATCCCGCTGTAGCGCCCGAGCACATGAGTGCGCAGACACGAGGCAAACGGGTGATTGCTGACGTATCGTCTGCTTGTTCTGATAAGTACTGCTGTTAGAAGTTACGTTAGGCTTATGCTCGTATTTCGTTTGTGTTACAATGGACCCTCCTATTAAATTTCCGTCCAAAACTGAACAACGAGCGGTGATAATGTTTCTGACGGCTGAGGGCATTCCACCAGTTGACATTCATGCTCGGATGTTGAATGTTTATGGAGAAGCATATGTCTCGTTGGTGCGTTGGGCCAAAATGTTCCATGATGGTTGTGTGGAAACGGCTGATAAACCACGTCCGAGCCAAGCAAACGTGGTCATCACCGATCAATTGAAGACAGACTTCGATAAGTCAATTAGTGAAGACCGGCGGATCAGCAGACGATCACTTGCGAAGGATCACAACCTCAGTATTGGTTCCGCATATGCTGTAGTGAAAAGCCTGGAATATGGCAAGGTCTGCTGTCAGTGGGTACCCCGAATGCCCACGGAAGAGCACAAAGGGCTGCTGTTTGGATCATCTGGAACGTTACAGTCGTGAGGGAGAAGGGTTTTTGAAGAAGATTATCGCGATAGATGAGACCCGGTGCCATTATTGGGAACCCTCCGGGAAGGTATCCACAATGCAGTGGGAGCATCCATCGTCACCACGGCCCAAAAAATTCAAGTCGCAAAGTTCGGCCGGGAAGGTTTTGCTTACGTGTTTCTTTGATTCCGACGGTCCTCTGCTTTTGGAGTTTATGGAACCCAAAACCCGTATTAATGCTGTCGCATACACCAAGACACTGCAGAACTTGCGTCAAGTTGTGTAAAATAAGCGTCCTGATAAGCTCAGTGATGGGGTGATCCTCCTCCAGGACAATGCTAGGCCACATGTTGCGAGACTAGTGCAGATACAATAACCAAAATGCGGTGGTAAGTTTTGCCACACACTCCTTATAGCCCGGACCTCTCACCATGTGATTTTCATGTGTTTGGTCCTTTAAAGAAGGCACTGAAAGGTCGACGATTCGCCAATGATGTTGAGGTTATGGACGCTGTTCGGGCATGGTTCAGAGAGCAGCAGAAAACAGACTTTTTTGCGGACGGTATTAGCCGATTGATGCCCCAGTGGGAATCCTGTATTGCGGCAGGTGGATATTTTTTTTAGGACTGCGCGTCTATAATAGTGACTATAAGATGTTCTTCTTTCATATAAACAAAGGTAAATATTAATACTTTCATTTAATCCTTTTCAGTGCCCTTTGAATCACTTCCATTTGAACATGCCTTATAAATTATGGATTTTGTTACTATATATTCTGCGAACTTTATAGGCTCGTAGACTATCAGGGATCCCAAATTGTTTCGAAACCTAATCAACATTGTCAACATTTCAGCTACGTAATCTAAAATACAAATTAAAAACTAGTATAGAAAAAAAGAGTTAAGAGCATGTGGGTCTGTTTTTTAAAACGTTGGAGCGTTAAAGAAATTTAACGATTGTAATCAAGGAATTTAAAGTTTCCTGTTTTTCATCAGTTTAAAGAACCATTTCACTGCGTAATATCATAATTAAAAAATTGTAAAAGATAACAGTTATGTGGCAGTTGCTTACCTTTGTTGCAGGGCCTATCCACTGCGAATCGATTACAAATGTAATTATTGGACGCGTTAATGCAAGTGTAGCAGGTGATTTCTAAATTGGAAAAGAAAATATAAAAGAAGTAAGGATTAAAAGATAAGCAACCCCATTGTGTTTTAATTTTCTAAAATATTCTAGAGTGTATTGGTTCACGCTTTATTGTGGCTTAGTTGAAATGGTATGACCGGTAAATCACTGAGAATGTGATCTTACCCCAGTCATCTTCGACGGAGTTAAGAATATTCCTTGGTGTGGAGAATGTCCCAAATGCTTCAAGCAACACAATCCACGACACAATCAACGGATAGGGCAGAAAAAGATGCCATCTTAACATTGTAACATTTTTCAGCCTGTCTGCGACGTTGCAGCCTTGGTTTAAACTCTTACTAGAAAAAATTAGAGCCCATGAAATCAGTTTGTTTAAAAAAAAAAAAACTCAACAGAATAAAAACAATATATTCAAAAAGGCATAGATAGCAAGACCTTTTAAGTTCATTAAGAGCATTCTTATCATAATTATCCTATTTTTGAAGAATGTTATCGCTCTCCAACTTTTGCTGTAAAGTGGCGGAACATTATCCATCAGGAAATATAAAATAACAAGGCATTATTTCTGATAATAAAATTTAAAGGAATTTTATGGGAATTCTAAAGTTATAACAGAAATTTAGGCATTTAAAAATTTGGGTCTAGTATTGCAATGAAACAATATAATGAAAGGGATTGATAGCAATACGGTATAGGTTGATTAGGCAGAATACAATATTGGTTATTAGTCACTGTTATTGTGTTATAATTTAAAAATAATCCATTTTTGAAATTTTTATGTATAACTATAGAGCAGGGAAGGAAAGGATAGGAAGTCGCTTTAATAGTAAAACTCTGTTTTGATACAATTTTATTAATGCTTCAGTTATTAAACCCATATTCCTTTGAATGTCTTATTTACTTTATCTATCTGTATCAAATGCTTAAACATAGGATGTCCTGCTATATGTTGTTCATAGTTTGACTTCGTGATCCTGGGATTATTATTTTGAATAAAAATGTCCAAATTCAGCAACGGTTTTTCGATAAAAGCATAAATTCTGAAGTTTGTTTGTGATTACAAGTTTGTTCTGAGGAATACAAAAAAAACATTCTGAATCATTTATGATAAGAATATGTGAACAAATGAGCAGCATACTCATTACAATTGACATCTAAATGTATCCGAGCTTTTGTGCACGCATTCTTTTCAGACTAAACTGAATTACACTCTTAAAATGAAGTTACATGCTGTCCAAACCGTTGTATTTCGACCCATGTTGATTTGGATTTTTAACTCTTCGACTCTGTTTGGAGAGAGAAATTTGCAGAGACAACGTATGATAAATAACTTATCATAAGTTAAATGTGCCAATTCAATTATAAGTAAATCACATGTAATAAAAATTATTAATTTAGAATTTATAAGTTTATTTAGAATTTAGAATGTTGCCAATCGGAGCCTGTTGATTTGGACATTTTTACTCAAACCTCAGAAATACGTTAGGCAAGTTATGGATAATTTACGGTCATGAGAATGCAACTATATTTTCATATATAATTTTTTAAATAAATGGCTATATGGAATATGAAAAATTTCAAACGCTGAATTTATTTTAAAATTTTCACCAGTATGTTAGCAAAATCGTTTTTTAAGCTTTCTTAAAAGTTCGTTTTTGCCCATGAAAATTAGATAATTACTCATTGCCTGTTTTAATTCAAATTAAATGTAAATGTTTAGACAGATAGAATTAAGTTTTTTTTTTAATAATTTTTTTTTTTATAAATTAATAATTTTACTTTATGAAACAAGGGGGGTGGGAATTCGAGGTAAATTTCAATTTCAATACGATTAACAGAGATGATAACAAAAGAGATGATACATTTGTACAAATTAAAATTATTGTACATAAAAAATCCTTAAAGGAAAAAAAGGAAAACATAAAATTTTAATTTTTAAATATTAAAAATAAATATATATATATATATATATATATATATATATATATCTCAACTCGTTTTAATTCAGTATTTCTTTAAAAAATGATAATTATTGAACCAAAGAAATTACTGAATACTGCTTATTTCAAAAACCCCATTAAGATATTTTAAAGTTTACACTTTTAAGTGTTTCTTACAATATTTCAAAACGGTGGAGAGGATATTATACAGTTTAATAGTTTATTAAAGATTCTTATTAGGCGGAATTGGCAATTTAAGCATTTTTTTTGAATTAATATACTGGAGAGCCTGGTTAATTCTCTCGAAATAACTGAAATAACTTCAGTAGTTATTCTGATCACTTCCGAAATTATATGTATTATAAACTTGATCATAACCTTTTCTAATGAACCCTTTCATGTTTCCTTTTAATAGTTTTATAAACTTAAGTGAGATTGACAAAGAGGTAAGTATACTACAGGTTTCAAATTTAATTTTATAACTGTTCATTTGTAGTTCTTTACTTCGATAATCTCGATATCATTAAAAAATTTTATAATCATTAAAAGATTCAAAATTCTAATCTTAATTATATGCATAGTTAGTACCTTTAATTTTTAATTTATAAAAATAACATTGATTCTAATATTGATTGTAGTAAATGCTTAATTGTCTACAGAGCGCAATCCCACAGCCTAATCAAGTTTTGATCGCTGCTATTGTAGATACTTTTATTAACTTACAAGGGAATCCCTCGAACATGTATGTCACAGATTCCACCAAATTGAGATATGTTACTCATCTGAAGCTACTATAGATGCTTGCAAAATAAAAGAGTGAGAAATTGTGTTTCTTTCAAAATAAACCGCGAAAACGAAAGAATTTCAGCATACATAGCCATACAAGGACTCCATTGTTAAAGCGAATAAGCTATGTGGGATTCCCTTGTTTGTTAAAAAGCGTTCTTCTCTAAATTTGCTTCTTTGTATCTTACTACTCTTGGATCCAACGGTTGTTGTTTATGTCGTTTTTAAAGCAAATTGTGTCGCTAGTCCTTCAGAAGAAAGGGTATATAACATTCCTTCAGAGAGCTATTGTTACCTTGTAATTGAGAGTTTGGCAAGCAATGTCTTTTGATTGTTTGTTTTATTCTAATATATAAAATTAACTGAAGTTGCACTATATTTTTAATTCGAAACACAGGCTACTAGGTACCACAGATATAATGGGTCAACAGAGTAATATATTATTAAACATATAAATATATTATTATAATCAACATATGGAGAATAAATAATCAATTTTAATGCCCATTATTTCTGCGTCACCCTCAATTTCCAATACTTCTAAGTGAATTTTCAACATTTAAAACTAAGGACTATCCTAATATAAGTAGTGTCATAGCCCCCTAGATAGTAATTACTATCTAGGGGGCTATGGTAGTGCATAGGAAATTCATAGGAAGCAAAACTGCAAACCGAGAGATGTCGTTTTGTTATCCTCGTGAATCCCTTTATTGCGCAGGCCATTTGGAAAAGCAACTGCTGAGGAGAGAAGAATATAAGGGAGAGATTTTCATTGACGAGAATCACATGACTGAATCCATGACTCATCGGCGTCAAATCGTATTGATCACCTGCACAAAACGTCATTAGACAACGAGAACACCATTGGTGCCGTCGCTCTTCTCTTTATTAATAACTTCAGCCGCACGCGGCGTGCGGTGATGCCGTAGCCTCCTCTTCCTTCTCCTCCTCCTCCTCGTTAGTCCTCACATGTAGTAAATAAAAGAGTTCCTGGTTATAAAAAATTTCCTTTTACCTGATTACAGATATATTTAATGGAGTTATGTTGCTTTGTCACAAAGCGTACAAAAGCAATTGAAAATATGCCCGAAATCTAAGCTTAAGTTTAAAGAATGTTTATTCCCAAAGATATTAAAATTTGTTGCTCTAAGCGAATGCTAAATACGCCCCTTTACTAAAAATGGATACTTTTTAAATTCGTCAAAAGAAGGTTTTAAGAGAAACGGAACAGATTTTGAATTGTCAAATTTAAAAAGAAATAACTAGATTAAATGGGGGATTTTTACAATAATTTTATATATATAAATGTTTAGGGTTATGAGAGTTGAAATTTTATCTTTCATATATTTCTCTACAATTCTCATCCCTATCGTGCACACGAATGCAAGAACACACACACACCCACGGATTTAAGTTGTTTCGCCTAATTAGATTTTTCTTGATCGACAAATTGCCTTTGATGGTTCGCAGTGAGCAAGATGAGGTTGATCTCATTATTTTGATTGGATTACTTTACTCGTGATTATTTTTTTTCAAATTTAATTTATTAGCCTTTCCACGATATTGAATGAAGGAAATTGAGCGAAATAGATCTTGGAAAAATGCAAAATATTAATTCATTCATACTGAAGAGTTTCGACTGGTTTAACTGAAAGGTGTTTTGTCTTTTGAAAAATTCATATTACAGAAAGCGATAACATTTTTCTCACTCTCTCTTATTTTTAGCCTCTCTAGTCATGGCTTTTTTTCGTTTTATTTAAAAACGTTTTCAATTCTTGATCCCTTTACACGTTGATTTTTACTCTGATTATATTACACGTTTATTTATACTCTGATTTGTTTACATTTCAGTTTCAAGGTGCTAGAGCTTTAAAGCAAAGCTTGAGCTTTGTAGCAAATTTACTGGCGAGAAAAATGTGTAGTAGATTGCGAGCTTTATCAAGGAAAGCTAACGTTGGAGGTATTCCATAGCAAACGTGTCTCGCTAGAAACCGCATGCAGGAATTCATAAATACATGGTGCCTATCAATATAAAAAAACGTTTGTTGTTTCAAAGAAGTCTAATTTTAAGAAGCTATTGATAAATATCTTGATAATTAATCAATACTTCAATTTTCCCTCCTTTCTCACCGCTCCAAATAAGTCCACAATAACCTAAGTAAAGACTTAAAAAAGGAATTTTCAATAAATAAACAAAATCTTTTATAATGTGAAGACCTGCCTAGACAAATAGAGCTTGTATAAATTCTATCGTGAAGACCTATCTAGACCCTATTTTAAAAGAATATTTTAAGAGAAAAATTGTTACGATAGGAATTGAGAGGAAAATTGCTTCATTTCTTTTTTTTATATTAGTTTTTATATTAGAAGAGTGACGTGCAAGTCTATAGCGATTATAATATCCCCTAGATATGTTTTAAAATTCCTCCTCTTAGATTACCTTCCCTCGATATTAACTAAGGCGCTAAATACACGAATAGATTAATATAAACGTACATTCCAAGAATATTTTAAAATTTTGATAACTGGTGCTATGTAAATCAAGAATTTTTTATTTTTTATTAACTTTTTTTTCTTGCTTTAATAAGCAATCTTCGTAGAAAAACATTTAAAACTTCTTTGACTGAAGATTACATACATAGATGCTACTTTAATTATTTTTATTTGACATGAATTTCAGGTGCAGCTTTAAAAGTTTCCCATTAAATAAATAAAAAAATAATAATTAAACAAAACAATAAACCTAATTTATTGAGAGTTACACTTCAAACTAAAACAAATTATAAAATTTTGATTATCTTTAAGTCATTCAAAGATGTTGATAAATACTATGCGCACTTCCGAATTAATTACTTGTATTATAATTTTTATAGAATCTCGATAAAAATACCAATGAAAGAATTAGCGGTCACAACTTCATATAAAAATATAATGCAGAAGTTAAATTTTATCTTTCTTTACAGTTTTTAATTTGTCTTCAAACTCTTTCTAAGATTCTAAATATGTAAGAGGATTCTAAAAGTGCAAAAAAATTTTAGCGTTTAATGTCTAATAACAGAACATTATAATCTCATTAAAATGAGAAATACTTGCTGTTCAAAATAATCACATATTCTTTAGATTTTAAGTTTTTCATTTACAAATATTAACTTGTCATCTTAATTAACATTTAATTTAAAACGTTTTTAGATATCTATTTAGAAATGAAGATAATTTCACCTTCTTTTAAAAGAATATTTTAAGAGAACAATTGTTACGATAGGAATTGAGAGAACATTAACTGTAAACAACTAAAGAGAGCAAATTTTGATAAGAAATGTAAAAAAAAAATAAAGAAAAAACAGTCCTTAAATAATGACACAAGATTTTTAAAATCTTAATAGGCTACTTGACTATTTCACACGTCCTTAACACAATTACATTTCTCCCATTTTCTAGCAAGTGTTTATGATGATTAGCAAATTTAAAATTACGTGCAAGCTGTAAATATTGTTTTCAGTAATTTAATATAACATTTTCCCAACCAATGAGGCAACAATACCGCTCTTAATTTGCCAAATGTACACAAATGCAATGAGTTGATGTTTTTCGTTAAAGGAAATAGACGAAAATATTCCCGATTACCTATGGAATCAATTTATTTGGCAATATTTCAGAGTTGATCCATATTTTTTGGAATTAAACATTATGTTTTTATTGGAAAAATTTCTTATTTGCTATAATATTTACAGTCTTATGCAAAATTTTTGTTTGGCTCTGATCCAAAGTTTGTTTAATTTGGCATCAGGGAGAAGTTCACAGACTGGAAATATTCTTCTTCTTAGGAAATTTTAATGCAATTTAACTGATTAATATTTTTCTGTTTCCAAGATTGGTTTCCAGATTATTGCATACTGAAAACGAGAAATCCAATGGAATATTACAAATACAAATATTTCTAGCTAAATTGGAAAAAAAAGAAAACTCAGATGATTATAAACAAAGTATATAATCACGTGTTGGGTGGTTATAAGCAGAAAAAATATAATTTAACCTTTAATTATGAGAATTATCACTCTCACCAAAATATTAGCTTCAAATTATATAATTTATGCCATGTCGTAACTTCGACATTAAGCAGAGGTTTTTACTTGGTTAATTTCTATTTAATATTTAGAAAAACGTTAAAACGTGCATAAAAGATACAGAACAGCATACCAATTTATTGAACACTAAGGAAGCATTGGTCAAAATAATTAACTTATAAACACTTTTAAATTAAAAAGTGCCGTAGGATTGTAATGAGACGATTCTCACCTGGTTGCCGTGGGTCTGAGGGATTTTACGATGTGTATGTGGCGAGTGGTGGACGGGCTGTCAAGCAGCAGACGGACGTCGGGTTTTACCCGCCACAGTCGCCGCCACTCAGCAACTGAGAAGGCCGGCGCCCAAGCACCAAACTGCGAGCTCTATTTAGGGCAAGCCAACGGTGGTGGCAGAAGCGCTGGTAACATCGATAGCCGACACTTGGCTAAGGTAGACGTGAAGTGACGTCATCGCAACACAGCACGCATGCGTCGTAGACAATGACAAAGAGCAATTCGGTTGCTTGTTATATGACAAAGAAAGGAATGCAGATTCACCTGAATCGCTCTCTCTTTTCTCTTCTTTCTCCCTCCTTTTCATATATTGCTCTTTCTCCCTCTGGTGATAGTTGATGGTGGTAGCGAATAGTTGCTTCCCCTCAGGCAAACTGCCTCCACACCGATCACGATTCTTTTAAGGTTGAATGAAGGAAAGAAATTTTAAGGTATTTTCTCAGGTATCAATCAATTTATCAAATGAAAGATGATAACACACTGACAAAAAAATTACCCCCCTGCCGCACAGGAAAAAAAAACAACAAAAAACTATCAGCTTGGGGGCATTTAAAGATTAATCAAGCGCATAACAAACTGTAACTTTTTATCATTTATAAAAAAAAATGTAAATAAAATATTAAAAAAATTAAGGAGTTAATGAAAAGAAATCCGCGTAGATAAAGCTAAGACAAGGAGGCAATCCATCTCAACCGGTATTATTCTTACTCCTGAATGACAGATAACAGACAGGAGAAGTAAAAAAACGTGCACAAAATATATAATCCTATTTAAAATTGAAAATATTTAACAAAATTACTGAAATTTCTTTTCAAGTTATCAGATTTTGATGAAAGAACAAACATCGCATGTTTCTATTAAAGTTAAATAACGAAAAAACTATTTTTTAATGAATACATACGTTCATAATATTGTATGGACTGTATTTATTAATCAAAAAGAATTTTTCTGATAAATGTATGAAATTTAAATTTCTACTGAAAACAATTTCTACTGGTAACAATATTTACTTGTACTTATTATTCCCGTAAACAATCTAAAGCATGATAATACAAGTACAGTAAGCCTACAGTTTTTTTAAAATCCTAACAAAATTCTACGCAAAACCAAATAAATGTAACTGCATTCCAAACCCGTATTACAATATTATTTTGTTAACATAAGTGGTTTCACTACGTTAACTACTTCCAAGAGTTCTATTATGTACAGTCATGGACAAAAAAACGCTCCCTCACTCTGTGTTGCTATATTTTTAAATGAACGTTTAAAATAGGATAGTATGATTTTATTGGTTAACGATATCAGAGACCTAGTGGCAAAGTATTAAACGCTCATTTAAAAATATAATAGTACAGAGTGAGGGAGCGTGTTTTTTGTCCATGACTGTACATGTAGCAATGTTCAATTACGAGCTATTTCGGAATCTAACATCATTGTGTTTCCGATGTAAATTTGTATTTGTCTCCTTTACAATCAGCTTATATGAAAATCTATTTAAAAAGAGATTACTTGTCTTTATTGAAATATTCAATCTCTCTCTAATAGTACAACATTTTATCTTTGTTTCTTGACGCGGACTCTTGAGAAAGTCAGTCCAATTCCTCAACATTCATGTCAGCAAACCAGCTCCATGAATGGATACACGATCGTGTTGAAACAAGAATGGGCCTTCATTAAACTGTACTACAATTTGGGCAATATGGATTTATCTAAAATATGGAGACATGTTTTCGTGTTCATAGTTCTCGCCATGGGCTGAGGGTAAACAGTCATGAATTATTATGACCCCACCACTTGTGAAACAATGCCGTTCATCTGGCATTTTCTACTACTACATCACACCCGTCCATCGAACTGCCAAAGAGTACAGCGAGAGGGTTTACTTACTTTGAACTTTGGCATTGGTTGCGTTAATGATCGGTTTATCGGTGCGGCTGTTCAGCCCTGAAAACCGAGATTCGGATCTCTCGACAAACTGTCAGAGTGCGGACATTGCTTCCGGAGCCATCTAGGAATTCGTTACGTATGCTTTCTGCCAATTCTATGCGATTTTTTTCTTCACCATCCTCTTCAGCACGGTCTTTCACATTGCTGGTCATACAGTCGCAGCCCTTACATGTTTCCACTTTATAATGACTTCATATAGGGTGGAGCTTCTGCAATGTAATGTTGCAGAAATTTCACGATTAGATTTGCCACGATGGTCATTTAGCTCTCAGTTTCCTCCCATGTTACCATAATAGCTTTGCAATAACGTCTGTGGACTCACGTGCATATTTTTATATCTGCATGAGCTCACTGTGACATCCATGGCAGAATCCACGATTTTGCGCAGAGCCCGCATAAATTGTTATGTATGGAATTTTCCTCTTTAATAAATCTATAAATAATTATTTTTAACATTTAATAAAGGCAATGTTACATGCAATAGAAATCCGATAAGTGGTTGCATATAGAGCGATATTCTTTTTATAATTCTCATTTTTTGAAGCATATCATTTCATTCGACTTTCTCTTAATACTATAATATACTGATAGACGGTTTAGCGAACCAAGTTATCTCAGCCTAATTTAGATCTCGCTGACCATCATAATAAATCAATTATTATAATAAAAAATTAAACCGTGAAAGAAGCCAATTGCATTCTTAAAACGTTTCACAAGTTAATGGCTTAAACAAATATCGCCAATCCCTTTGACACATCATTTGCTTCATAAATAATCGCACCACTTTCAGATGCAAATGATAGATGCTTAACATCGCATTGAAAAATCTGCTGAGTACGAGAGCAGCGATTTAACGCGAAACCCAGTATAATAATGGGCGCAGTTAACTTTCATCTCTTTCTCAAACGATTTGTTCCAGGATTAGTGGTCGTAGAAGGGGTTGTTTGGCAGGTTCCTTGGCTTCTTGCGGAAAAGGATGGAGCCCTATAAAGCTCCAAAAGGATTAAGAGAATCACACAGCAGGGGAGACGATGACATCGATCTCACTGGATTGAAACGATTTGCTGCAGTCAGTCGTTAATAGCATATTCAAAATTGCGTTGAAATACATAAATGAGTTTTAAATGTACGCAGAGAGTTAAATTTATTTTTATTCATATATAATCCAATTAAAACTAACTTTCATCAAATTATAACAATTTAATTGTCCATGATTCACCAGGATACGCTTCTTTGTTTTAATCACTAACTAAAGATCATAAATAAATTCTGTCCTCGTATTGAGTAAATCCGTATATTCGTTTCAGTTTTTAACGATAAATTTATTAAATTGCTCTCAATTAGCTAAACAATATTTATCCTTACTCCTGTTACTTATTTTTCATTAACACTGAAATATCATTGTGAATCTTTATTGTACGAATAATGTAAACCATTTATCTAAGGACAAATGTTGAATTAAGTGAAGTCCGTTTGCAGCGTTTATAGGTAGCGCATGCTGTCAATGGTGCGAGTGTTATTAAGAGTTTTTCAACTTTTTCCTTTGTTCCCGAGTAATCTTTTTTTGGATGAATTCAAAAATCCTTATTCGAAAAGCTGAAAGCCTATATTTAGCTTCGACTTAAACATTATAATTATGACCTACTGAAATTTGAATAATTTTAAACGTCGTTCGCGCTCGTGATCATAATTTTTTCCCCTTAGAAGACGATAGAGGCGTGATTAAGGATACGGAAATTTTTTTCGGGAAAGCTAAAATTCTGAGTTTTTATAATGTTCCGTAAGAGAACATTTATTTTCATCTATATTTTCTCTATTTATTTTCATCTGTATTGTTCAACAACTATGTTTATAATCGTACTGATTCTTCTTACTCAACTGTTCGAAACAAATCGACTGAGAAATGCGAAATTTCACTTGGCAAAATTGGATTTTATAATTTGTTTCGAAAAAGACCTTCAAGTTTAGGAAGAAATTCAGCCTTTTGAAGGAAATTCGGCAACTGAGGAAATCAATAAATTGTTTTTTTTTATGTTTCTTTATTATTTTATAAAGCAGTTTCTATACTTTGCGTGTCATTAAGTCCATGAAAAATTTTGAACTGACAAGGTAATTCCAACAAATGATTCACCTATCACTTAATCTGACATGTAAAAACCCATATCTCATCCTAAGCCGCATAGTAGTATTTTAATCCATAATTAACATTTTTTAAATCTAACACTTGCATTTTCTACTTTCAAATTATATTTTGATGAAAATTAATGTTATAAACTCTTGAGGAAATGGCGTGCTCTGACTACATGAAACAAATGGAGAAAAAAAGGAATAAAGGAGTTCCGTTTGAGACTGCTGATTGAACATGCAAGCAAGGAATCTTTATGTGTATGTTTAAGCACAAGATAATGGGCATCGAGTGACGGCGAGAGTCCTTTATTTTCACGTAGGTGCCAATGCGTTTATTGCTATCCTCGCTTTTGGTGGCATTTCTATCCATTTCTCAAAACATGATGTGTATAAGCCCCCCCCCCCCCCCCACTGTGTATATGTTGTAGAACTGAATGGATGTGAAAAGGATTCGTGACTCTGCTGTGTTCCGTTCCTCTCATTTCAAATGCGCTCACGCGACCGGAGGGGGTCTGATGGCTCCTCCTGAGTGGCATGCACCTTGGATTTCAGAATGAGGAGTATACACCTGGTGTAGATGCCGTTTGACGGGCTCTTATATATTTAAATTTTTCAACTCTAGCAATGTTCCCAAATACAAGTGTTCCTTATCGATTGGTATCCGCGCTTGAGTTAAACAAAGTCATTTCTGTTTTCATTCTCAAATACCTCAACCTAAAATATTTCCGACTTAAATTTATGGCCCGATTTTTTTTCATTGTTAGAATGTATAATTTGTTTTCATTTCAGAATTAATAGAAATTCACATTCATACTTTCGACAAAATTAAATTGTAGAGAACGAATAATTTTATAGATTCTTGTTATAAGACAGGGCACTAGACTGAAATTGATGTTGTGGTCGTATTTTAAGGAAATTTTTCAATCCTTTGCAGTTTCCCCCTTCTCCTCCTCCTCCTTGTTTTCCTTATCTCTGCATATACATTGTCTTCGTTATACAAACATACTATTGAAATAAACTAAGATAGAAAAAAATGGTTATGAACATTGATAAACACGAATTTTTGATTTATTTTTGTAGTTCCTAAGAATTTGAGTTCTCTTCTTTGCTATTTTTTTTAATATAAACTTCTATGATAAGCCTTTCTTGGGATCATAAAAATATTCATTTTTTTATAAATTATAATTAAAGCAAAAATAATACATATCCTAATTTGGAAACAAAAAAAATTATAAATATACGTTTGCAATCAGGATTTGAAACATTTATTTCGAACAAAATAATTTTATGAACAGAAATTTTATGAACAAATGTTTTGAAACATTTTGAATGTCTGCACAGTAAATAAACAAAAATATCATTATTTGTGCAAATAGTTTTCGAATAAATGGAAAAATAGGAATAATGCAGAATTTTGCTGTCAAGAAATTATAAATACACCCGTCAAAGCTTAGCCTACCACATTGGATTAATGGCTGCTAATACTTAATGAAATCACCTTTTGCTCCAATCAACTTAAATATCGATCAGGCATGCCTTCAACTATTTTTTTTTAACTACGTGCCCTTCAGTTTGTCCCATGCACGATAAATAGCTACTTCTAAGTCATTGACATGTGAAAATTGCCTATTGTTTGCATAAACCAGGTGTACAAACATCGCCTCACACATTCTCCATCGGATTTAGGTCCGGGTTTCTGGATGGCCAGTCGAGGACTGTTATTTGTTGCTCTCCAAACCACTGTTTTGTTGATTGCGATGTATGGCATGGAGCATTGTCTTGTTGGAATGTCCAAGAGTTTCCGCCAATTAAAGGGCCACAGGGTATCAAGTGATTGTACAACCTTCCATTCACTGTAACAAGATCTGTCGAGCCGAATGCAACCTAAACCATAACACCACCAGCTTGTTTATGTTTCACAGTCAGCTTTGGTTTGGCTTGAAGTTTGATGTATACTAATATTTTTGTTCCTCTTCAATGCATTTGCCACAGTAACATGTAACACTTCAGAACCTATTTCACTCGCAATTGACCTTGTCGACATTCCTTTTCTGCTTGCTAGATCAAAAACTTTCCTCTTGACCCTTTCTGTCATTTTTGGCTTTGGTCCACCCTTTTGTTTTTCCCAAATTGGTCACCTTTTTGGAAGATATTTTGAATGGCACCAACAGATCGTCCCACTTTTGCTCCAATATATCTATATGATTTCCCTTATCTTTTCAGAAAGTAAACTTTTCTCACTTCTACTGGATTTAAGTGTGTACCACGTAGCATTGTGGAATTTTCGTTTGCAAACAAAACTGTGTGGTTTGCCTTTTAGGCGTACCTTAAACTAATTTACATATGTTGTAGCTTACTGCAGTTGGCTGTACCACTTCTGGAAGGGGTGTATTTATAATTTCTTGACAGCCAAAGTCTGTCCTATTTTTCCATTTATTCGAAAACTATTTGCCACAACTGTGTGATATTTTGCAGACAATCATTATTTATTATCGAAAAGACTATAGATATTTAATAATACAAATTATTGATGTTATATATACATATTTTTAATGATGGAATAGATAATTGCTTCGACTGTCGCCATTATGATTGATAGAACAGTTCTAGTAACTTTGAGGATGAAGAGTTAAAGGAGTCGGGGCAAAATAGTGCTAACCTTCAGTTTTATCAATTTTGAGTTTGGCGCGCAAAAATATACACTGCTCTTGTTCTACTGTCTCGTATGAAGAGTTTCTCTAATATCTATCGGATGGTAGAAAAATACCCTTGCGCTATTGTACCTACTCGTAATACACCTTATTTAAAAAATTCATGGAATAATTACAAAATATAAAATTATGATTAGAAATTTTTTACTTATCTTAGAAAACAATATGGATCAAATAAATTTATCCAAATTTATGTATTATTTAATTTCAGATTTATGGATTTTAACAAGCTTTCTTTTCTCTCTAGCTTAAAACTGAAGAAGTGAGGGTTAGCATTATTTTGCCCCGACCCCTTCAGTTATATAATGTTTTTTTTGACAATTTAGATATTGTTGTTGGTGATAACAATCAAAATTATTCATTGTAAAAAGATTTAAAAGATTTGAATATTACCATTATTTTTGCAGTTCAAAAGGAGACTTGAAAGGGCGAACGGAGGGGGGGGGGGGAGTTAAGCATCAGAATCATTAATTTTGCTGCAAAAAGACTTATTTAAAGAATTCAATTGTAAGACTAGAATGACTTCAGACGGATAATCTGAACACCAAGCAAACTCACTCTATATTATATGGCTATATTCTAAATGAAATTATCTTCATTGCCAGTCCTCTAAGTACTATGTGTTGTGATCGTTGGATGGTAGAAATGGCACCATTAACGGTTAGTTTTTACTTCAATGGCTCTGGTTGAGTTTGGTCATAATGCTCCCTGAACCCTTAAGCGATTCATCTAATAGGTGAACTCCCAGGGGGGTCGATCTCTCGCTTGGAATTCGAAGAGAAAGACAAGTTTCAGTGAGGTGCCATGCGCGTTCGTTAATTTGAATATCTGAAAGTCATTTCAACTGACAAATCCTAAATTTTTACTGATGTTATTGCTGATCACTACAAATGATGCTTCATCTTACCATCTTATTACTTTTCCTACAGGAAAGAGATTTGTCCATAGGGTATCTAAATTCAGAAGAAAACTTCGTAATTTGATTCACATGTTATTTCATTGAAATTTTCATTAGCTCTTGCAATTTGAAAACAAAAACTGCAACTATTATAAAATGTCTGATTGTATTACTCCCTCTGTCCGTATATACGGTATACACTTACAATGCAAAAATAATGCTGAAATGTATACCTTATTTTTTACACTTTTTGATACTCCTGTGTGTTATCAAACTTCGAAGTGTAAATGAATATAAGTAATATACTTATAAATTATAAAAAATAATTTAAATAATATAAATAATTTTTTTAAATATATACCAAAATGAAATAAAATTAAATTTGAGTGTATGTCGTTAATTTATTAGAGACCATATTTGTACATCCTTTCTTATCCAAAGATGATATGGCATAAAAATAATTTTGCAAATTGAATGTCTTGCTTAATCAATATACGGGAAACCCCTTGCTGAGTGACTCATTTTTGCAATTTTTAATTTCCTGGGTAATCGATTTATCTCTAGCATAAGAAAATCGCCAACGGACACGACAAAAGCAGCGCCCAACAGCGAGGGACGACGATGAGAAAGAAACATTTTCTCGTTTCCCTCCTGAACTTAATGAATCCAGCCGTTCATGTTGCTTAGTCACATAGATTTCCTCATTTTAATAGGTTAAGATGTGAATTTAGATATTATTATCTAATAGTTCTATGTATTTTGCATTTTTTTTCCTTAAAAATAAATTATACATATTGTAATTGTATACATGGACACTTTTCCTCCTTTTAAATTTATATATTTTTCAATTTTTATCTTTATTTATTATTCAATAAGATCTAAGTTGCTTCCCTCCATTTCTTATATTTAAACACACAGACACACTCACATATCCACACATTTTAAAAACGATAAGTTTGAATTAACATGTCATAAAGAGAAAGTGCAGAGAAAAAAGTTGACCTTGAAAGTTTTCAAAACAAAATATGTTTTTCCTAAATATTTCCTAAAATATTATTTTTTATTTAACATGGCTTTATAAATTCCGTCTATAAAACTATATAATCGAGTGTTGTCATTTTCAAAGTTTACCACTGACTTACAAACGGATGTAAACAGCTTTACGTGGCAAGCAGTTCTGGCTGTAAACAGGAAACGTATCTTCAGGAATACCGTCGTCGCAATTTCTTTCACCCGCAAAAAATAGCGTAATCTGGTAAAATCGATCGCCACCTATTACAACTCAAGTTCCACGCACCACTTCCACATGTATAAATGTAAGCTTATCAACAATACCACGAGCATTATGCAATCAGGCAAATCTACAAGAAAAGGATTTTATATCACTATTTGAAATGAGTTTTCCATCCAGGTGGATTTTTAGATAAAGGTTACCTAGCGCCTAAATTTAGAAATGCAGAAAGCTCATTTTTATGAGACATTTCATCTTGCATAAACTTTTTGTTTCCCCTCTTTGGAGAAACATTATCTCAATATGGTGACTCTTACTATATCATCATGAATTTATAAACCGTATCCTTCAACTAACCATCTTATTCGTCTGCAAGAAATATGATTAGTTAATCCACAGACACAGCTTATGTTACGAACTGTCTAACTTTCGTTTACATAGACAAGCCTATCTTGTTTCGGTTAGGATTAAGCTAAAGTGGTTTTCTAACTACTATATAATGACGTTAGAATGACTGAAGGGATAATGAAAAATTCAAGAATTCTATTTCACACAAAGTATGAAGCCAATTTTCCGACAATCACTAATAAATATTGAATCTACAATCGAAGGCAAAAAACATACGAGAGGTTCTTCAGCAAATTAAAAGCTTATTCAAATTACGAGGGTCAAACGGAAAATCGTGAACAATAATTTTTTACAAATAAGAATTTATTAAAAAAGTGAAAGTCAAAGGGCCGTGCTATCCACTTACTATGACTGCCAAGATTATACGCTTATTCAATCAAACTGGTTATTTAATAATCTATAAATTATGTACTCTGATTGTTAGTACAAAGAAATTCCCACGAGCTTTAAAAATAGCCTGCATAAAACCATCTTTAAAAAAGGAAATACGAACGTTATTTCCAATTATCGTCCTATTTCAGTATTAAATCTATTGTCCAAGATAGTCGAGAAAGTCGTTTTTTACCGATTAACTGAATACTTATGGACCCAAATTCCTCACCATCAGAAAGGAAGTAGACCAGGCTATAATACGACCATATTTTATTAACTGCTATTGAAGCTTATGGCCAGGGTCTAAAACTCATTGTTGCCCAAACAGATATCTCGAAGGCTTTTGATACGGTTTCTAGACCCCAGCTTTCTCCACGACTTGGAAACCTTGGGTGTCTCAAAAGGATATATGGATCTTCTGGATGACTATTTAAGGGACCGCACTAATATCATCAGTTTAAATCCTCCGATTAGTAAACGTTCTACTCGAGGCATTGTCCAGGGTTCAGGCCTTGGTCCCCTCCTGTATGCTATTTCTACAGCTTCTCTTTTTAGTCACCGGTTTAACTGTAATATATTAAGTTATGTCGATGATAACTTTTTGTTCACCACATTTCCACCTCAAGAACAAGACGAGGCGTTAGATCTACTTCAACAAGACTTATCCTATATGTCCCAATGGTACAATTGTAGAGGCCTTAGCCTTAACTCTTCAAAAACTCATATCATGATAGGCCCTAAAGACGGGACAAACCAAATTCCCATCAAGATCCTCGGTATTACTTTTGATCCCAGTCTAAGGTTCAGTGACTTAGTAGACAATATTATAACGACATTGCATCGTAAGAATTACTTAGTGAAGCGATTGAGATCTATTTTGACCATTGCTCAAATATGTCGATATATAAACGCTGTTATAGTACCAAAAATCGCTTATGGGGCAATATTTTGGTCATCGACCTCTACAGCCAATTTGAAGAGACTTAAGGTTGCCTACAATCGCCTAATTAGGACTGCCTTTAAATTGAAAAGACTAGATTCAGTGACGAATGTATGTATACAGTACAATTTACTTACCCTTACCGTTATTAATAAAGTGGCCCTTACATCCGAGTTGATAGAGGCGATACGCAATGACACCCACCCTGCAGCGTTTGTTAGGGCCTGGTTCGCGTCCAGTACCAATATTCGACAAACTCGGAGATTTCTTTTTGTGGTACCCTGTAAGATGATTTCTTTTAAATCTAGATGTTTTCCATATAACGCAATCTCCCTTTGGAACGATTTGCCATATGAAATAAGATCAGTAATTTTCCAGTGTAAAATCCCAAAATGTGCTGCATCTTGTTATCATTTTAAGCAGCTTTTATGGAAACACTTCATTGCTATTCATGAGTAGGCTTGTATTTTATTTTCTATCTTAGGTTTTATATTTTGATTGAGAGTTGTTTGTGTTTTAGTTGTATCTGTTTTGACGAAATGGTGGAAGTAATTTTCCCCTGAGCTAGTTTTTTACTCCTGGAGAGTGCTATACAATAATAATAATAATAATAATAATAATAATAATAATAATAATAATAAT
>JAHWFO010003124.1:11324300-11427483 GCA_023313115.1 Rhysida immarginata
ATAATAATAATAATAATAATAATAATAATAATAATAATAATAATAATTTATTAATAAAGAAAATACAACATAAACTTTTCTTCACTTTCCAACATTATCGTCATTTCTCTGCACGCATTTTCCCCATCGTTCTAAAAGCCTGAAAATTCCCTAGCGGTGGAACTCCATACCAGCTGACTGAAGATACCGTATATTCCCAAGTTTTGCTGCTATTTCAGATTCTGCCACGGTACGCCTGTCTTCATGGCACCAACTTGTTGCGTTCATTGGAGGCAATTCATAAACACTAGACATCACAATACTTCAACATCTAGTGTAAAGTTGGTAGATTAAGATAACATAATTGTCTTCTCTATATTAATTATATACAGGATGATTCAGAAAAATAGGTCAAGAATGAAATACCAAAATTTTTCCTATAAACATGGGTCCGGAAATGCATCCTTACAGAGATAATGCAACTTAATGTACGAGGTAGGAATGACATTACAGTAGGTGTTCAAAATACCGACCCTGAGCCTCGAAGTCGTTGGTCTAGTGTTTGAAACGCCCGGCGATGTGGGTGATCATGGTCTGGAAAACGCTGTTGTTAAATCCTTTCCGCTTCAGTAGCATTACCCTGTGCCTCGCCGTAGACGAGATGCATGTCCGCCAGCTCCGCATTAGTCAAGCGATCTATTGTACGCCAATGGAGTTACATGTTTCGTTTCCTCTCTTTTAAAGGAGAGAACACGAACAATTTATATGTTTGGATCCTAATTTACATGGACTCTACCATTGCCGTCCGGGTAACGCACATCCATTCCTACCTCGTACAAGTTGCATTACCTCTGTAAGGATGCATTTCCGGACCCATGTTTATAGGAAAAATATTGTTCCCCGCTACAAACTGTACATGGTATTTCATTCTTGACCTACCTTTCTGAATCACCCTATATATATAAACCGCGACGGTGGAATATGTCACAATAAAGAAAAGATCTAACAATGTGTGTCAAAAATCTAACAATGGGTTATTTCCCGATTATACAATCGGGTGGGTTCGTTTCTAGTAAAGAATAAAATTGTAAAAAATTGTTGTTCAAGACTTTCCGTAAGACTTTCCTAGTGTATGAATTATTTTCCACAACAGAAAAAGTTGAGCTTTGAACTTTCAATATGTTTTGAAATGTGATATGGAAATGTAAAATTATATAACAAGAACATGTAGGCTGTTTGCATTCTGTGGCTCAAACAATATTGTTATTTCGAATGAGAATAGTTTGGCTCTAAGTCTTGTACTCTTATTCTTATACTGTTACTATATGAATATAGTATAAGATATATGCTATTATTATATCTTATGATTTCACTTGGCTGGTTGCAGAAGTCAAAGTGAGATGATACGAAAATTATTTCTAAAGAGGTACAAAATCATTTCATTCAATTTTTTGAAAAATATGTATGATTACAAACTGGTCTTTAATTTCTGCGATTTTTTATTTACACTTCAATTTTCTGAAAGATTTTATTAACGACACACGATACAAACAAAATTTCAACGCTATTTTGATGTAATAGCAGGGTTCCTAGAAATCTTTTTTTTTTTTTAAAAATACACATTTTAATAAGTTTTCCTTTCTTTTTAAATCTTTTCTCTACACAATTTCTCTATTTTCAATGATGAGAAAGTCACGAATTTGTACTTTTTATGCGAATTTCTCGCGTGCGTATTTTTTAAGCGAAATTTTTTTCTAATGTTTTTTTTTAAATACTTCCATGTTTTTTAATTTTTTTACAAGTACCTGGGGGCTTTATGTAAACATTTAAAAACTCGATTTTTATTAAAATACTTGAGTGCATGGAAGCTAAAAACTAAATTACAACTCATCTATTATTTTCTAGTATTGATTTTTATCTACCGTTGGTGTCTAATTCTATTATGATGTTATTTTAATCTAATTAGACTTATTTCTCAGAAAGAAGACCATAAAAATAAAAGCCAATATATGTATCTTGGATGGTTCAGTGAAAAGACAATCGCAATTTCTATTCAAAAGTGAAAAAGAAAAAGAAAATCCTTTAATAAAAATAGAAATCTTATAGAATCACTCTTAAATTTTGTGTCTGAATTAAAACGCTCAAATCAATCGATTGGATTAAATATTTTTATTTAATAAAGCAGGATATATATATATATAACGACAGTTCTAAATAAAAATCTTTAAAATGAATTTATTTCACATCCACAATGTTAATGAAGTACGAAATAAGTAACATCTTGAATCAGTTGTGCTCATTGAGACTTCGGAACTTCGGACTCTTTCTATGGAACAAGAAACTCAGCAAAAATAAAACATTTTAAAATGAATGATACACCAAAATTTAATTTTTCTTTTTTATCATTTTATACTCTTTCATTTGTTAAGAAAAGGTAAAATTCAACTCTAAAAATGTTGATTTGCTGTTCACGACAACTCAATTTGCATTTATTTCAATATATATTATAGGATTATCCGATAAAACGCTGAGCAGTAAATTAAATTACCATGTTACTATTGTTTTATTAAATCCGTGACACAGGCAAGATCTCCAGCAGAAACGTTCTTTCCTAGAATTTGAAGCTAGTGTTTGCTCATTATTTAGCAGGGACTGCAAGGAAGGGTTCTCTTTTTACGACCTGATAGGTGCCATAAAGCGCGTATCGATTTCAGTGTCGGGCAGGTGAGTCATCCTTCGCGCCAATGGCTCGTCTCCCTCTTAGCTACCAACAGACCAACACTTGTAAGGCTTAAAATTGAATGAAATGCTGCGATATTTGCTTTGAATATTGCATAAAATAGATCTGCAATTTTTGATAGGACTTGGAGGAAATCTCAAATTTCATCTCTTCATAATATTTGCTCATTCAAGAAATTGTTTCTTTTTTTTTTAATAATTGACCTTATCAGCAATATTGAACATCATTGAGGATAAAATTGGCGAGTTAAAAGATTAGCACAACTGAATGCATAAAGGAATTCTATTAAAATGTTTAACTAGAATGTAAGTATGGAAAAAAATTATTTTTTCCCCTTTCACGCGACTAACCACATTACAGCAAGGATCTTCCAACGGTTTGCAAATTACAGTGCATTGTCATTGCAGGGGCCTCGTGTTATTTTAAAATGTCACATCTTAATCTTAATTCACGTTGTACAAGTGGGAGTTACTGAATTCATGCATTTCCATTAAATGAATTTGCACGTCTTCGACATTAAAGCTGCCATTTGTCTCAATGCTGACGTTGCATTTTCATTTCTTACTGATGTAAAGAGACAAAGTTCGCTGTTCTTATCAATAGAATTCGTTAAACCTAAATTTGTCGGTTTAAAAATGCAATAGACCTCCCCTTGTTTATCTTTAAGGCTATATTCGGATTTAAGTTTTTTTAAATAGTCAAAATTTTAAATTAAAAATGTAATTTACAAACAAAAAAGTAAGTTTATAAAAAAAAAAAGATTGTACTTTGCTACCTTAAGTATCAACAAGCATTAGCAAACATCGTATTTTCTTTTAAATTGTTATTTTAATTCAAAATATAAGAAAGATTATTGTGTAACAAGTAATTCAAAAATTTTATATTAAAACTTTTAAATTTGAAGTTAGATAACATTGGTTTTTCTCAATTTACAGAGTTATAGCAACCAGCAATAAAGCTATAACATATATAGTATAAAAACAAATTTTTGGTAAGATTTTTTACAATGTTAGCAAGACAGCATAATATTCGTGAGAGCTGATATTATTATAGTATTCGCAATAATGATTGATTTACTTAATGTCAACTCAATAAAATTAAAACATAGAAAATTAAAATCTGTTTATAATAAAATTAGAGTCAGTATTTTCAACAAAACTACCGGAAAGACTAATTAAAATGGCTAACATTCAATGACTTAAAGGTTCACATGATCCTTAACTTGATATACAATGACGAGCATCAATTAAACAATGCTGTTGAAATCCAAGAGGTAGCAAACAAACTGACATTTATCAAAGGTGTCAATGCAACGCCGCAACTTTTCACAAGGTCAAGAACAAATTTAAAAGTCATACATGTTTTCCAACTGTTGCTTCCAGAAATTATGCTAAATAACAGTTAAACAAAATAATATCCACCAGTAGTTTCATTAATAGCCAAAACTCTTCAGAATGTGCAACTAATGACAAAAAACAATCCACAACCTAATGATCCACGCAACATAAAGATGGGATAAAAATCGGTTTAAATTTATCTTAAAACAAAAATTTGAAGTCAAAGCCAATCATTGATCAGATCATATGAAACCTTGACAAAAGAGAATTTAATTTCTTTATTTTTTTTTTATTTCTGGTAAGCCTTCCTGGTAAGTCACTTATCATTTTAGTTTTACTACATTATGAAGAGTGTGATGGGCCATTATAGTAATGTAAGACCAGAGCGTACTTCACGATTATGCTAGCTCAGTCGACTTTGACTTGTCAATGTTAACAGTGAATTTTTAAAAACTACATTATTTTTCTCAAATTGTGAGACTAATTTTAAATTATTTACTGCGGTTTTAATAAGTCTTTAATGAATTTTTAGAAATAGATTGCATATTTTCTAATATTGCTAGTAAATGAATAAATAATTTAACTGAAAAGCAACACGTTGAGCCTTAGTAAAGAAGGCTGACGCGTTTCGTTTGTCGATTTCTACAGTGCCATAATGAAAAGGATACATAAAAATTGTTGTGTCTTTGCTCATCTTCTTCTTTATGGTTCTGTATAGAGGGTTGTTAGGGATCTATGGTAACAAATAGCATATTTAAATATGACGCGCGCGTTCATTTCACGTGAGCTATCACGTGGAGTACTGTTAGAGCAGGTATTAAAACAGTTAGTATTCGAACAGCAAGCTAAAAACATTGAGTTATGCTATCGAAAATTGGCAGTTATGCTATCGAAAATTGGAGGGCTACATAACAGCCCTTTTCGACGTCAATTTGATCTATTCGGAAATTATGAAAGCATGCAAGAAACGAGGCTCGTAGTTTCCAAGAAAGGGATATCAAGTGCAAACCAGAAGTGGCGCCATTCACGAGGGGAAAAAGCAGGCCAATCCGGAACCACCCACTAGCTGTACTCCTGATGTCGTCCGGAAAGTCCGGATGTAACCCACCAACACAACGGGCCATTACACAGACGGTAGGGGCATCTGTATACACGGTAAACCAATTATCAACCGTCATTTACAACTGGAGAAGCGGCACAAGAGCCACGTCATAAGTTATTGCCGCGCCATGTTCAAGAGCGACGGACCAACTGCCGTAAACCGTATGAACGATACATGACGGATGAAAAGTGGTCACATTAGATGAGGAGTAAGTTTATTTAAGTGACTGCAACAAGAGCCAAGCCATGTTTTACCGGGTAAGGGGTTCTAAGGGCTTCAGAAAATGCTACCGTGAATGCAAGGAAACATTTTCAAAAGGTTTCATGGTCGTGGCGGGATACAGCTACAACGGCAAGTTAACTTTACACGGAGTTGAGTCAAAGGTCAAAGCCATATACTAGCAAATTAACGTTCTAATCCCATATTTATCCGTGACATCCCCTGTTTGTAGGGTACGCAGGTAAACAAGGTATAGCTGCACCAAGAGACGGCGTCGAGTCACAACGCCGCGTAAATTCGCCTGTTCCTGTAATGCATGCAAGAATATACCGGAATCCGCTCCATTCTATTCATCGACATATTCGTCAAGTCGCCGGACGCATCGCCTATGGATTTTTGTGGCTTTGATTTACTTAAACGGGCTCTCGGAAAGAGACGACTGCGAACAGTGAAGGCTCTTTGGAAAGCGTGTCAACAGGAGTGGTTACGAATTGATCTTGGTGTTCTGCGTTCCAGCCTCCTACACGGAAACTGCGATGCAGGGCAATAACATCAGTCCACGGCTACCAGATTGAACACACTACAAGGTGGCGAAAGGGGTTTTTCCACTTTTTCTGGCCCTCTATAACTAGTTACCATAGACCCCTAACAACCCTCTGTAGAAGTCCCATATTAAAGCTCAACTTATTGCTTTTATTTATTTATTTATTTATTTATTTATTTATTCAAATGTAAGAAACATATAAATGTATAACAAGATGAATTTCCCATGAGCACATAGTGCTCGTATATTCGGAAAAGCATCAAAAGAAAAGAAAAGAAAAGAAATCAGTATATACGGTAACAACAATTTAAAGTGATTCACATATAAATACCATTATATTGTAAATACCGATTCTAATTTTATAGTAAATAAATTCTTACATTTTAACTTTTATGAAGATGAAATTGATTTAATTAATTATTACTATGATATACCCTCAACGTTTTATCTATTCTTAGATATAATATGCGCATAATATAATTCAGTTATGAGAAATATTAAGATGCTGTGTATTTTTCCAAATTTTAACTGTACTTTGTATTTGAAAGAACATTATTAGAATACAATTATATGATAGTGTAAAGTTGAAGTAACGAATTTTCTACACCTCCTATTCAAAATATTAGAATACTTACAGAAGACAACATTCTGATGCATATGCTGGCCCAATAAAAATTCGTTTCATTAAATTAAAATTGTACAGTGAAGGCGATGTCTTGCTATTGGTGTAACAAAAATAAGATTCAAAACTAGTTCATTTAAATAAAGTAAAAAAAATAAATTAACGATTCAGAAAATTAGAATACGTAATTTATTGGTTCAAAATATTAGAATATCGGGATGGGAAGGGTAGTTGAGCCTTCCGTATTTAAGTTGGTCAGTTAAAAGTGTGTAAGCATAACATCTCTGTCATTGAACACTACTTGGAAGCTATTTGTCTCGCTGCAATGGGTCGTAAAAGCGACATTTCAGCCACAACGAAAACCCTCATCTAGCCCTACATCAAAACGGTTAAAACGCAGAAGGATATCGCCACACGCCAAATTTTCACATTGAAAAGTATCAAGAACTATTCAGCAACACAAATGTGGTTACTGCTTTGCGACAAGACGACGCAACTGCCGAAGAAAACGAGCAACAACTGTGCAAGATGAAAGGTGCCTGAAGAACATCATCAAGAAAAACTGTTTCAAAAGCGTTCGGCACATTCATCGACTGTGGGCTTGCATGGAATACACGTATCCAGGTCAAACTGAAGTTTGCATCAAGAGTTCCAACAATAAAGCCCGCACTGACGCGCAAGCAAAGGAACTCTCGTGTGAAATGATGCAGAGAGCATCTTCTCTGGAGTGATGATGAATGGAATAATGTACTGTTCAGCGATGAATCAGTATTGTGCGTGTGCCATGGTGACCAAGGGACCTGAGTGTGGAGAACGACGACGAAAGCATTCAACACAGAGTGTCTTAAACGTTCTGTCAAATTTGCAGCATCTGTCATGGTATGGCGGTTTATGGCCGCTGAAGGAATAGGACAGTTATATGTTTTGAAGACCCGTGTAACCTCCGAAGTATATCAAGAGGTATCGGAGAATTACATCCTCGACTCTGCAGAAGACCTATTTGGTGAGGGCTTCATATTCCTGCCACATGGTGCATCCTGCCACACCTCTAAAGCAACAACGGCATGGTTGCAATCTCGAACATTAAAGTGATTCCTTGGCCTGCCAGGAAATAAAGTTGATCTCATCATTTTTTTGCGACATGTATGGAATTCTTACAAATGTTGGACTGTGCGAGGCTTGTTGGCAATATGAGAAACAGATTACAGGCTGTGATCAAAGCACAAGCGGATGCTACCAAATATTGAACGTTTCAAGAATGCCAGTTGGCGTTAATGAATGTTTAATTGTTAGTTTGTTCACGTATTCTAATATTCTGAATCGTTAGTTTATTTTTTTACTTTATTTAAATGAACTAGTTTTGAATCTTACTTTTGTTACGCCAATAGCAAGACATCACCTTCACTGTATAATTTTAATTTTAATGAAACGAGTTATTATTGGGCCAGCATGTGCATCAGAAGGTTGTCTTCTGTGAGTATACTAATATTTTGAATAGGAGGTGTATAAGACTCAAAAATCAAATCAATTTCTTATAGCAAAACAAGCAATGTTTGGACGCAATCCCAAACATATACACGCAGAAAGGGAAACAGAGAAAATTGATTGTATGGTTTATTTATAAAGGTAGCTTATTTAAATAAAATGAAATTACGGTAACTGCTTCAATGTAAATAATTTTAAAAGACATAAATACTAGTATATATTTTTTGAAAGTGACTTAGTTTTATTTCAGCATGTTTAATTTTCCGTAATAAAAGTAAAAACGAGTAAACAATACACTTAATTATAAGCACTAATAAAAGTCCAGTGAATTTCACACTTTTTAAAATATTTTTTTCCGTGGAAATTAACATCTCACTGAGGCGTTTTTATATCGTAATAAAAAATCTGTTTATGGGGATGTTTCAAAGTTGAAAGATGAAACAGTGCCCATCAAAGGTCGACGAATCTCTTTGTACGCTTGGAGGAAATGGCTTGAAGAATTACAGAGTCCGTGCCAAAATGGTTGCGACCTCGGTGGCTCGAAAATAACCGTGACCAACGTCGGCTCCCGAGATCGTGGGTTCAAAGGTAACCAAGAAAGTAAAGTATTTTAATGAATGCTTTATGGCCGCGAATTCTTCAGAAAGAAATTAAATTATATGTATAATTGTTTAAGCTGTTATGTATAATTGGATGTTAATGGTCTTTGGATCATGCATAACTTGTTGGCTTTATTCATTTAAACTTTGAAATTAAATTACCATAAATCAAAATCAGTCTTAATCAAACTTAATTATATACTTAAGTTTATAAACCATTTATAGAATTGTTCAATTACTGAATAAATTGCTTGATTAATTCTGACGGTTATTATGACAAAATTTAATAAACTAACAACGGATTTTGGCAATTCATGAACTGGAAATAACTCACACAAAGTTTATGTAAATTATAATGATCATCAATTTTATTATCAGAATTACGCATGGTCTTCTTCTGGTTTGAAGCTGGAAATGTATGTATAATCATTAAATTTCTCAGAAAAATGAACATAAAAGAATTCAAATGGCGATCCTCACTTTGGTGTGATAAACGTGATGAACATGTTCATGAGTTACTTCGTCCGTTTCATCGTAATGTATTCGCTAAGCGATCATGTCGTATAATTACGCGCTCTTCTGATAGCGTTTGATGGAAATTGGCACACGAAATATCAATGCTTTCCAGGTCATGAAGATATCGGAAACATGAACACAGCACATGATACTGTAAGCGCAGATTTTAGATCGATTTGTAAGCTTTTGTAAATGGTCCGAGGTGCATTTTTTCGATTGTAACCTCACTTAGGGACTACTTTATCCTCAAAGAGAAGTACAGACACTGAAGAGAATTCTTCAAACATTTCGTAATTATAATTAGAAAAAGGGGAAGTAAAAAAAAATTCATTACATTACATTGTATTGCATTATACTACATTGCATTTATAAACATATTTCAGGAAATGTTTGCTTTTTGGTTGATAAAAGGCGCAGCACCACTGTATGCTGTAAATGAGAAATCATTCTTAAATAATGAGATTTATTATAGCAAATTAGAAACCTTAGTGTTTCATATTTAAAAAATACAAGAAATACATACAGAAAAACTCGTCAAAAACGACAGAGGCAGAAATGGCTATAAAATTGTGTTAATATTAACGTGAAAAGGGTTCTACAGGCGGATATGAAAGAGTAAATCCCAATGATTAGAAAGTTATATAAGAGATTTGCGGCCCAATTGTAGCCCAACAGAAAAGGTGTGCGGCAGCTTATCAGCAATCGTGCATTGTAACTTGAAACTATGCAGATTTGGATAATGTTCATAGAAGGGAATCATTTTTGTTCCCTGAAGTTCGTCTCCGCATTTCGTTCCTATTCTTGCTTAGGAAACTGATATGCGCCCTGATTTATTTTCACAATACATTGATAACTATAAAGTGAAAAACCTCTAATCATGCCAAATATCATGTCTCCGAAATACGTATCCGTTATTTCTGTTTTCTCCTTGTGGATTAGAGGTTTTCACTTTCAGTAAGTAGTTCCATTCTACAGGATTTCCTTATTGTTTTATAATGCATTAATATGCGTCTAAGTGTTATTCTGAGACATCAGAAGGCTCGTATTTAAAGACTGGTAGTGCCCAAATTGAATTATTAGGCTGAAAAATTAATTTGTCATTTTGTTATCTTTATGAGTCTGGAAAATTTAGTGTTTCATGACCATCTCTGTCTCTTTCGTTATTTTTCAATAGAAGAAGCTAAGGCTTCTAAGTTGCCATGATATATCCAATTATCACAGAGTAAGGATTCCCATTTTTAACAATTAGTCAGATCCTAAGGAAATAAAAAATGCCACAGAAACTGTGGATAAACAATAGTAAAAATAAAAAAGAAACGATATCATTTTTCCACAATAAATGGTATCGTTTCTTTTTTATTTTTACTAAAGTCAGATCCTTCCGAATGAACCCGATTATCGCTAAACTGATATGGATAATACAAATTCATGCTCCAATTATTTATATTTTGTGCTTATTTTCGTTAATAGTGGCATTGCTTCAATATTTGCTCTGATTTTATATCTCTCTAAAGTGTGATGCTCTTTTCTTTTGCTTGAAATCCTGGCTGCAAATAGCTTTCCTTATAGCCAGTAGGTCTATACTTATTTGGAAAAGCCATTTCTCCAATTGCAAATTTAAAATGTAAACAGTTGTTAATATAATGTATGCCAAAAGTTGCTATTTTATAATGTTTAAAAAAATTCCTATGTCGAATGATTGTTACCATGCTCTTGCATTATGCCTAGATCTTTGTAATGTTCTTGTCAGTTTCTATTAACTTATTTTTCCTATAGCCTGTCCGCCGCAACTTGACTCTGATTCATCGTCTTAATAATCATTTAGACGATCTTGCTTTCCTTGCTTTTTTGGCTCTCTTGTTCCCTTCTTCTCCGTGACGACATATTTCCTTTTATCTAGCAAGACCCAAAGCCTATCAAGGCCCCTCGTTTCTAATTATTTTCGATTCAATGACTTCTTTAATTCCTCCTTAATTCCTCCATCTCAATGTTATCGTCATTTTCTTCTGTTTGTTAGTTTTGTTCGTTCTTTTCATGGTTTTTCGCTTAATCTTTTTGTCTTTTGTAACTAACTATTTGATTTAGTATAAAAAATCTTTAAAGCTTTAAATTAACGGATTTAATACACTGTACACATTGAACATTTAAATGTTTAATAATAAAATTTGAAACGAAAAATTATTTTTGTTTCTCGGAAGCAAAATATTTTTAAAATATTGACCAAAGGCTTATAAAAAAGAAATGAGATGTTTTCAAACGACATGCCATAAATTAATCATGCATAAAACATCCATATAAATTTTTTCTTGAAGCATATTTCAAACAGCTTATTGTTTAAACATTGAGGAAAAACAATTTCATATTTTATAACTCGAGGGAGTAAAATTCTCCAAGTGAAAGTTGGAAATAAAAGTTAATAATAAAAAGAGTAACCAGAAGGAAGACAAGAAATTTTCTCTTGCACGGTTAAGATGTTCTTAAGATATATATGTACACATACATTGCATCTTATAAGAATTAAATGTTTACATGATTTGTATATTATTTACCCTACTCCATTTTTAAGAATTTGTCTCGTTTCCACGCCACTGGTGAACCGCCATTTCATATGTTTATTTGTTTGTTGTTATTAATCGATGTTCACCAGATAGTAAATTTAGTTGTAAAATACGGTCTTGTTTTCTCTGCCCCACTGCTTCTTCCCTTTGTGTTCAAGCGCAAGGGTCGTTTTCTTCTTCCCCTGTTCTCGACGTCGTTAACGGCCGAATCGATCGCACCGTCGACGCACCGAGCGGAGAGAGCTCTTGCACCTCGCCGTAGCCACCGCCGCTACCGCTCTCGTATAAAACCCCCTCCACTCTTAAAAGCTTCTCCAAGGAAAGTTCCGCGAAGTGATCGGCCTTTTATGAGGACATTAACATTTGAATGATGGGCTTCAGTCTGACTAAAAGAACTCATCCTCTCTCCTCTGGGTCTTTCTTACGTACAATGGCTATGAAATTCGTTTTCGCATCATTTTCCCACACTTAATTGTTATCCTTATAATAGTTCAATTAGAAGATATGAATGTGCGAATTTAAACGTTATCATGAATTGCAAATGTGATAAAGTGGCTTAAAAAATATATGAAAAAACGCAACTTTTTTTCTTTTTTTTATCATTAGAGAATCTGGAAAATGTTTTCATGAAAATGTATGAATGAATTTTAACATTTAAAAAAAGGAAACAGATGCAGGTAATCATCATAATTCTTGAATATTTTAAATGACGTTTAAATCTCAAAGAGAGATTAAACTAGGACTTAAGAATTTCTTATTTATTTGTTATCCGCCAGATAAAGAGAGATTAAACCAGTAGTTATATACGAATATTTGCGTAGTTGTTTACATTGTTGCATATTCAAATATGGCATAATATCAAAACGTATAATTAATATTTTTATGTAGGCAATGACTGAATGCTACTACTTTATCAAATGTTAGGAGAAAATTAATTTGGATTTTTGGTTCCTATTTTGTTTTCTTTCAATTACAGCAAGGCGGAACATGCTAGGAACAAATTTCTAATCAATGAAACAACTGACAGTTCTTGAAATAAATTTTTTATC
This sequence comes from Rhysida immarginata, assembly GCA_023313115.1. Classification (NCBI taxonomy): domain Eukaryota; kingdom Metazoa; phylum Arthropoda; class Chilopoda; order Scolopendromorpha; family Scolopendridae; genus Rhysida; species Rhysida immarginata. Next base: position 11,337,051 of record JAHWFO010003124.1, read on the forward strand.
AAAACCAATGTTTTTATCGAGTGAATGTATAGAATTTAATGGTGAAAGTATATTTTTATCGAGTGAGAAAATATTCTGTATTTTCTATATTCTTCTTTCGATAAAAAAAATTAAGAATCGTGAATTATGCTTAGGTCACATGCTGCACATTCGAAGCGAACGAGAAAGACAGGCCTCGAAGCGGAAAAGTCACCTGACCATCTGGGTCCGAGCAATCCAACCTTCATTCTCTCCAACAAACGGAAAAACACGGATTGTTAACATCCAAGATGGAGACAACGAAGGTTGGATTGTTGTTCGGACACAGATGGTCAGGTGACTTTTCCGCTTCGAGGCCTGTTTTTCTCGTTGGCCTCGTGTACATTGAAGTTTCAGCATTTTCAAGTCCTAATTTTTCAGAGATTTCATTTTGTCAAAGTAATAATGTCTCATCCCCATTTCAAACAACGGCGAAATTTATCAATTTTAAAAAATCATTATAAAATATTAAAGAACAATATAGTATATAATGTATATAAGTTACTGCTTCTTCATATATTTGCCAATTTTGTTATAATATTTCATTACTTTTCTAGAATAATGCTATTTTTAAAGGTAGTTTCATAACTCTTCATTATTCTCGCTAATGAGCCACCTTCTTGGTTTGACTATTAAAATGAAGCGCTATTTCTCATTTAAATTTTATAACTTTTCTCCATTCTGTTTACTTTTCGTTTGTTCAACTTAGTATAATTGGGGTCTACTTTTTAATCTAACGATTCTGTGTCTCAAAAAATAAAATCAAAATCTGGTAAATTTCAAAATTTCTGCAATTTCATAGAAGCAATAGAAAACACAAATTTACAAAAGCTTAACATAAAAATTATCTCTCGGCAACTATTAAAATTATACCGATTTATTTTTGACATGCAGAAATGCTTAAAACATTAAAACGAAAATGCATTAATAATTGACGTTACAGTTAAATGAAATAAAAATATTACGACTTAATAAAGATCATGTTAAGTTTAATAACGTGTCAACCTCTGTTCAAATATCAAACGAATGAATAGGAGCAGATGACGAGATAAAACAAAATTAATGGGTTTATGACGTGCACCCTGTGATTTTTTTTATTTTTTTATTTTTTTTTTTACAAATACCTTTCCTTTAAGGGACCGGAGTAGTCCTGGACAGTATCCTCCATCATTGGCTTACGTCGAGAACATCACGTATAGAAAATTATATCGTCGATTTTCTTTGAAATTGCCTATTTCCTTTATTAAAAACGGCAAAATATTAAAACTTTTTGGCTTTAAAAAATTAAATGGACAGTAAGTGTGTTCTAATATGCAGAATTAAGAAAATAGTCCATAAAATTATCCTGAAAATAAAGCAATTTAGATTACAATCAAAACATTTCAAAAATTATCTTATTCTACTAGAACAAGAGTAAGTTTGAGCGAGCAAGGCGTGAGCAATTATCCGTGTTGGGAGGGAGAGGGAGAACCAAAACAAATCAAGCAATTAACAGACTCGAATGGGCAAAAAGTTAGCAATAACTATAATTGCGAAAAGGAAAATACATGTTATGTCAAACAAGCAGGGTTTTTTTTTTTAAATAATTATATGAATTATTTAAGCACTACTTCTAATATAATATCTTGGTAATAATGATAGAGTATTCTCTGTTTAAATACCAATAATTCATTGGGTTATCTAACATCAGCTACTTGACATGTATGTAAGGCGAGACGCTAGAATTCTCTGAGCATTAATTATTAAGACATTATTTACGTAGACATCACTTCAGCGAATTTTATGAATTTTTCGAATAATGTATTAATTAAAGCGATTCAGAAGATATTCGTGGTTTTTTTATTTTTCTCATATATAAAATAATGAATTTTATGCACTTATTAAAGCAAAATCTTACGAACATTATGAATTTTTGTGTAAGAAAAAATTATTTTTGTATCGTGACATTTTAAGCGAAAGATTTGAGTTTAGAATCCACATTTTAAGTTTACTCTTTAATTCAAATAACAAGACGGGTTTATATGCAAGAAATATGAATTCAAGATACAGCGGCGAAGGCAGAAATATGAATTCAATCGTGGATTTATGCTAGATACTAATTAACTGTTTCTCCTCCAAATCCGGTTCACTTTTGAAGCCGAAGTTAACAAATCTATCCCTTTCCTCGATGTTCTCACCACTAATGAGCCCCTCACCCCCCCCCCCTCCGTTTCTCTTTCTCTGTATTCCGTAAACCCACCACATCCTCTAACCTAATCCATTATATTTCATCGCACCCTTCTACCCAAAAGTATGCCACCCTCCCGTTCCTTATTGACTGTGCTCTCAAGCTGCCCCTCCGTCCCTCTTCCCGTGCCTCTGAATTTCACATTATCCGGTCCCTCGCCTCAAAAAATGGCTACTCTTCTTCCACCTTTTCCCGTCTACTTCGTCGCAGAAAACTCGCTCTCTGAAATCCCAAACCTCCAGACCTAATCCCGCCCAAGAATTGGGTCTCCTTTTCTCCTTTTTCTTTCTTGGTCCCCAGTTCTCCCGCATGACTAATTTCCTTTCTTCATTTGGCCTCCAGATTTCCTTCCTGTCTTCCATCCCCGGTTTTCATATCTTAAACCCTCCCACCCATACTAGTAACACTAATAACTTTTCCGTTCCGGAGTATATCGTTTAAACTGCGGATTTTGCGACAAGTTTTACATTTGATTGTCGTCCCGCAACTTCGCCGTCCGTTTTAAAGAACATATGGCTTCTTACCAGAAGAAAGATGCCAAATCCCATTATGACAACCACCTCGCCATTACTGGACGCTTACGCGTTTATACTTTCCCCAACGAAAATTTGAATGGGCGTGTCTAACTGCAGCTGTTAGACATTGTTAATTTTATTTTGCAACAATGCCTAAACAATTGATAGCTGAAATTTAAATGGGCGCGCCCGTCAAACTTTCGTCGGACAGAGTATAAGTGTTTGTGAATGAGTTTGGTTTGGTTTGGTTTGTTTGGTATTAACGTCCTTTTCAACTGCTATGGTCATTTCAGGACGGCATTATAGAGGTCGCAAATTTTGTCTCACAAGGCTTCTTTAGCGTGCAGCCGGCAAACGACTACACGGGACCAACAGCTTTACTTCCCTTCCGAAGGAAGTGCGTGATTCCAGGATTTTGCCCCTGAAAAAATCCTTGTCATCCTCAGCCGGAGTCGAACCCGCGTCCTCGGGCATCAGAGGCGATCACGCAACCACTGAACCACCGAGGCCGATGAATGAGTTTGGTGGAGAAAAAAACAAAGCATCCTTTCGCCACAACTCTTTCTCATAGAAACGTAATTTTATGACTGTTTTATCAGATAAAAACGATATCAAATCACTGTGATCTGAATGGATGGCCATTTCGATCATGCTACCCAAGAAACATGAAGAAGTGATGTCCATTCTCCACTTTTGTAATGACCCTTTCAAGACCGCAATTTTATAATCCATAGAAATTTTTAAAGCCAAGAACTCCTTCCTCTCCCGACTTCTTCCTTAACTATGATGCTTTTTTTTATGATGCGGGACATGCGATATATATCCTCACATAAAATATCCACTTATATACAGTGTGATTCAAAATTCATCGTACAGACTTTTAGGGGAGTTAGTATGGGTGATTCTAAGCAAAAAAGTTTCATATGAACATTGGTCCGAATTTGAACGATAACTGAGATATGAACAGAAATAAAAATGCTACCACCAATATCAACAAGTTAATAACTTAGGTTCTCTAACGCCTATAGGATAATAAAATTTGGGGGAATAATAGGGTACAAAAAATTGTGTATACCGTTAAAAGTGGATCGAATTCTAACGAGTAGTTTCCGCGTTACGCAGGCAACATCGTAAACTGTGCTCGCATGCGAGTACTACCCAGCACATGTTACGATCTTGACGCGGAAACTACGGGTACTCGTTGGAAGTCGATCAAATTTTAACGATATACCCAGTTTTATGTACCCTATTATTCCCCCAAATTTCATTATCCTAGGCCTTAGAGAACCTGATTTATTACCTTGTTGATCCTGGTGGCAGCATTTTTATTTCTGTTCATATCTCGGTTATCTTTCAAATTCAGACCCATGTTCATATGAACTTTTTTGCTTAGAATCATCCATACTAATTCCCTTAAAACTTTGTACGATAAATTTTGAGTCACCCTGTATACACTCAAACATGCTCGCATAAAATCTAATTCAGTCATTCATATTTGCTGTTAAATATATTTTCTTCATATGCAGGCCATACTTCCTTCTTATTTTCAACGAACTTAAAAAGTTTTTTACTGAACTCTATATTTCCGTCTGTCCGCACCTTTTTAAGGTGCGGGATATATGATATTAATGCAACTTTCATCGTTGATTACGAATATCGCAATTAAATTTTTCTTGGACCAATACTTTCCGAGATATCGGCCAAAAAGATAATTTCCGAAATATGCTATATCTCGAAAATGGTGAGTCATAACAAAATGGAACCAAAACAGTTTAATAGTACACAAAATCAATAATTTTTTGTATTGACCAGCGGATACTTTCGAAAATTTATAATTATCGATAAGCGATATTCAATAATTCCTTATATGGTAACTTATATTAATAAATGTATATATGTGCATATAGTAGACTCAAATTTTTCAAAATTGGACCAGTCGTTACGGAGATAAACCTATCAACCGGATGATATGAAGTGCAGTATTCAATCATTATTCCATATGGCATTTAAAGTTAACAACACAAACCCTGAAGAACTGAAACTCAACAAATGACAACCATACTGCAACAACTGTATGAAATAGAACATATCTCTTGGTCAAATACTACTCATTATACCGATGAATTTTTTTTTCATAATTTTTAGAATTTTTAGAATTTATATGCTTCCTACATATACGTGTATTCTGATTTTATGGTTTCACGTGTTATTCTCATACAATCACTTTTGTAGGGTAGAACGGGATAATGACGGTCAGTGGGCATTGCTGGTTACCAGAGCATCTCGCACCTGCTTTATAGTAGAAACACTCCAGCACAGGCGGCTTCCTCATCACCACTGAGGAATTACTGGCGAGTGAGTCGCCACCTTGCATTTTCCGTTTGGCTGGAGTGCTTTCAAGTTGTATTCTATGTCTTTCCTTCTAAAAAATCAGCTTCTTTAACAACTATAAGTTTACGGATTCACTTGCATATTAAATGCCTATTACCATAAACTATATTATAATGTATCTAATGTTTAATCGCAAAATTTAACTCTGCTCTAGAAGCTCTAGATAGGATAGAGTAGATGGATTTGTGTGCAACACGTTTTTGGTGTGATTTCTGGTGAAGTCTTCATTGCACATTCGATACCTGGAGAAGGTTTTCGTTTTTGTTTTTTTTTTTGTTTTGTTTTGTTTATATTGGTTTAAAATGATTACATTCTAGTCCCATTAAATTTATTATCTAGCCAACATTGTTCATTTAGAATTCATTTGGAAATTGTTTATTTGAGTATTGGTTTTTCTTTACATGCTTTATGAAAACAATGAGTTTTCAATGTGTTTTAAGCAACCAAGCTCTGATCGCTTCTACCCATCACGTGGGGGAATAACGGTCAATGTGCCATATCTACATTTTCTCCTTTTACACCAAAACCATAAAAAGAAGAAACATTTCTATTAATTCAATCGAAGTCCACAGCTTGCGCTTATACAGAGTGGGCATAAATTATTGGTTTTATAAGAAATGTTCATAGCTTATATCAAGAAAAGTTGTCTCTACGCAGTTTGCAACAATGAAAACAAACTCTTATGGCCATCTCCCGAACATGAAGAATTGGGTGCGCCGTCCTGTTGGAAAAACACTCTTGACTGATTTTCCTCCATGATTGTAATGCGCACTTTTATAGTTCCTCCAGGTAATTAGTGCTGCTCACTGTTTGCTCAACGAGGAAGAACAGGTCCTATCATCTCCGTTTACGATAGTGCGCACCACAAATTCAATTTCTCTTTGTCCCGCTTATGTTCGTGTAACACTGGATTTTCCGATCACCTCTGCTACGGCAAACGCAAAACGTCGAGGCTTGTCGTCCTTATCCAGTTCAAGCATAATGTAAATTTGATAAGGGTAAAGCTTCAGGCATTTCATTAACTATCTGCGTAACAGTCCGTTTTATGATGTAAAGCAAAATGCAGTCGCCCGATTTCTTGTCCTTGTCAGAATCAAACCGTTGCCCGGTCTTGAACCTCTTCAAAGGACCAAACAGATGAAACTGCAATTTGTTCATGAGAAAACCTTACGAATAGTACTCTTTGAAATGTTCAACTCCAATCTTACTTGATGCATTGACCGAGAGGACTGGGACGTAGGCTTTTCAGTTCTCGAATCCGTCGAGCCGCAGGTTCGAATCGCACCGTGGGCATGGATGTTTGTGTTTGTCCCCGGAAGGCGTAGAAGAAAACAATCATGTTGAATTCTCGGACTTTGTACAAAAATGACCTAGCTGTCGACGCGCCCATAAAGCCTAACAAAACAACCAAACAAATAAACAAACGACGCATTGATTTCTCTGGGCTGCGGGTGAACGCTTCTGTAATTTTAGCAAGACGTTCATTTGACGTTGATGGCCTATCCGCGTCCTTCTGGTGCAACTTACTTCCTGTTGCTTGAACTAGTTTTAACCAGCAATTTAATGATTTCTTATCAGGCGGGTCTTCACGGTAACGTCGTCACGTTGAATTTTAATCGGAGTTTTTAATGCTTTCTGCTCTCTTTTCATTGTTTTGCAGACCCCGTCGACATAGCATTTATGGTTATAACGTTGTAAACCTTTTTATGTTACCAAAATTTATGCTGTGTGTAAAAAAATTGTGTACTTAGGGCATGTACTGTTGATTGTATGTGATTTGTTCTTAAGGTGATTGTCATTAAGCCGTTTAGCCCTACCCTCAGCATCTCATACACTATTCACAGGCATGTCCTTATTCATAAACATGTTCTTGCATATCTCTTTAACATGCTCATACATTATCATTCACCGACTCATGCTATCGAATACTGTTTCACATTTAAATTACGCATAAACTTTTTAAGTTCGTTTTTGGTAATGAAAGCTTGCTCTTCTCAACTGGTTTCCATTCTTAATCATGTCTCAGATTTACTGTAATACAATAGGCCTACCTAATTTTTATTTTGAAGAGTATTATAACTTGTTCGGTCCTTGATTCAAGTCCAGGTCACCAAATTTTTCCTTCCTTTTTTTCCTGTGTAATTATGATATGTTTGAAGAATATCTTCAGTTCATTATTATCTTCTCTTTCAGTTCATAGTAACTGTTACAAGCCCATTTAAGTTTGATGTTTGAAACGGACATGATGAACAATTCTTATATACAGTTTATGTAGTGGCCTAATCTGACAAATAAGAAGAAATAAGGGGAAAGAAAAACACCCAACGACGAAAAATGATTATTCGCTTCTCGCAGAATTATACGTTAGAGACTACAATTGAGGATTTGGATTTGTTTCTTTTATTTGTGCTTTGATTATAATTATTCCGTTAAATATTTTCAATTTTCTGTCTGCCGCGTATTTTGAATTTTGATCCATGTTTCTACTACTATTTCACTAACTTAATTCACTAACCAAAATGGCGGTTAAAGTTAATCATTTTGGTCCTTCGAACATGGGAGATAGACCATGTTCTCGATTACATTTGACATTTGTGCTATTATAACTTTTACTTACATTTTGATGCTCTATCCGAATCTGTGTCAAAAAAATTTTTGAAGAAAAAGTGGCGACAGAATGACTGACTTCGCGAATACAGCATCGTTCTGGCAACGCATTCTCAAGTGGTTTTTCCTGTATTTCCTCTGGAGAAAAGAAGGAATACGAACGAAAAATAGAGTTTGGTCACTATTCTTTTAAGAGAGTGACACCAGGACTATTAGCATATGTTTATTTTTTTTTATTTTGGGAATTACTCTTGTTAACAGATTCATTTTATGATTGTGCACTTGGGAATGCTAAATAATTCTAAGTACATGTATTTGATGGACGTTAATGAGTATTGTTGTAAAAATCGCTATTATCAAGTAACCGTAGAATACATATAATGATGATAATCTTGGATAAAATAAATAAATGGGTGTTACAATACCACAATGCTTATGGAACGGCTGCAAGAAATTTACGAAATCGAAGTTTTCAATCATTCGTAAATATCTATACTTGTCAAATGCTGAAAAAGAAAATGAAAGAAAATATAGATCTTTAACCGATTGCCGAGGGTATTGGGGGACATAGGCTTTCCAGCTTTCGAGTTCGTAGAGTCCCGTTGTGGGCGTAATGTTCATGTTTGTTTTAATTATCAGGGAAGAGAAGGACATACGCAGCTAATATACGAAAAAGCCCAAAAATTGTCAAACCATACAAACAGTAAACGTTTAATTGACGATAAATGTATATCTTGTGAATTGAATAGCTGCTTTTTGACAATCATCAACTAGTATTACGTATTCATTTTTATAACTCAGGGAAATATTGTTCCTTCCTTATTGATTATCTACTTTATAGTCTGTCAAAAAAAAAATAGATGAATAGGTAAAGAATGTTTGACATTGCTGTAAAGGAAAGTTAATAGTGACTGATAATTAAACTATAAAACTTAATTGGACACGCCAAGTTTTTCTTTCTTTAAAATGTAATTCATTTTAAGTGTATATATAAAAATGCATTATTTTTCTGTAAACGAATATGGATTTTCTCAGAAATCAATATGTCTCAGAAACGTCCTAACAAAAGCTAACATTAAATTCAGTTTAAAATTCTACAACGAACAATGGTTTTAAATCTTATGAAATATTAAAAATTTACAATCGTATATTTGCAAAGTTTGAAAATTGTTTGACAAACTTGTTCAGGTTGAAAATTGTTAGATGAAATTTATACACATTAAACTATTATGCAAGTCTGAGATTTGATTTCATTGTTTTTTTCCATTTTTTTAAATTTATGTTAATTTTTCTTTGATGGCATTTTTAAAATTATTTTAACCAATCCAATGAGATGGGTGGATTCACCGGAAGCCAAACACAAGAAAATGGTGGGAAAGTATTCGTGAATCTACGTTTCACGTCGTATTTCCGGTTTTATTGAGACACACGTAATTTTTATTTATTTATTTATATATATATATATATATTTATTTATTGCTAATATAAAAAAAATGAATGGTATTTTTTAAGTCGCTTATTAAAACCACAGTTAAGCTGATAATAATAAAATTTATTATTTGGCAGTTCCAATAACGTTGTTGGCCCCCTGGCCTCGATGTGAACAGTCAAATAAGCTGTTTTGGCAAGTTAAAAATTTTGAATACTCTAAAATGGCTATTGTGGTTATATGGGGCATAATGCGGAATTTTTCCTTCCATTTTTTCCATCATTACCTTATGCTTGGAACATTAACTCTAGTTTTCATTTATTCATTTCTTTATATTATTAATCGAAAAGGAGTGTTTAATGATAAATTTAAATGTGGATATTCTTTATTTTCCTATTTTGTATAAACTTTATTCTTCATTTTACCTCAAACTTTTGGATCACCTTCAAAATTATCAATTGTATTTTGTTACCAACAGTTTATTCAAGTTTATTGTCTTCTGTTATCAACATCATCTGGCATAATCTTAAAAGACTTCATCGGCATTCTCAATAGAGTGCATCGTTTTTCAACAAGATTCTTCCCATTCACAAGTTTCTTTCCATCGATTTTCAAGATTGGTGACTTTATATTTATTTTTTTATATATATGTTTAATTTACGTTTTTTTTTCTCCATTAAAAGGAGAATATCCAGATTTAAATTTATAATTTCTTTTAGCTTATGAAAATTAAAAAGGTCCATAATATTTAAAAAATGGAGAAATTATTGTGGGATAATAATAAATTTTGTTGTTTTTTTAAAGCGAACATACGCAGAACATTCCAGGAATTAATTTCAACAGTTAGATGCACTGTATATCTAAATTTTATCCTTAAACTGGTGAATATTTTGGTGTTGTGCATTGTACAATTATTTGTTTATCTTGCTTGGTAATATACATATAAACTTGGCATTTGAAAAAATTTTGGAGTGCAATTATTTTTGCCTGGAAACAACGGAGTGTTTTTATTGTTTTATTGATTTTATTAAACCAGTCATTCCCAACTGGAGTTCTGCGATAAACCCGTTGTAACTTTTAGGAATAGTCAAAAATCAACGATAAAGTTTCCGAAAGCAGTTCGGATTCCTCAGGGTTAAAAAAAAAAATTAGGTTACGATGATTCTCCCGGTTCTGGATATCTCTACTTGATGAACATCTCCTTAATGAATGCTTCTACGAGACAGGAAGCAAAGAATTCGTTTGAAATTAAGAAACCTTATAAGATTTGATTTGACCTTTTTTATTTTCCTTACTGAAATAAAAAATTTAAGTTAGAAAAATTAAAAAGAGAAAACTGAATTATAGCACTGTAATTTTGCGTTTTTGTGTGGTTTAGATTGAAAATTTATTTATTCGTCTGTTTTTCAACATCTTTCATTCATTTAATTCATCATTTAAATCTATGATTTTTCCCCTTAGGATTTATTGTGCGAGTTTGAATTGAGCTTTATTTATATTATATAATTAAAATTTTTCTACAATTACTAGCTAGCGAATACTTGCCGACAAAGCATTGATTTTCCGAGAGCAATTAAAAAAAACAACAAAAAAACTGGGAATCATTTTTAATCAAAAAGTTTTAGATAAATGTCTCATTGGAAAATGTCTATGACATGAATATTTTTAATTTTATCAAAGCTTTTTTTTTGTTTTTTTTTAGAATTTAACATTTAAGTTATTAAGTAAATGGTAAAAAAAATCTTATAAAAAGTTTTAATTGTTTTGTTGATTAATTATGATTATGTTTTAAGCTTCGTTCTTAATGTTTCTCATCTCGAACAATGATAAATCGAAATAATAATAATACCCTTGATTATAATTAATATCGAAATTTTTTGTTTGCATTTCATTACGGCGAAGAGCATAGGGAATGGAGAGGGAGAACGAATGAGTGACTCCCCCTTCCAAAGTGTGTTGGACGGACGGACGAGGGGGTCAAAGGACGCGCCCCGGGCGAATGGGCTGAACGTGTTCCACATGAAAGGATGACAGACAGTACAAGGTGGGATGGAAGCCAAAAAGGAAGAGGAGAAGCGACGATGGGAAGGGAGAAAGGGAGGAGGAGGGTGGAAGGAGTCAACTGTCACTAAAATTCGCAATGGAGCAAGTCCTTTGAAAACGGCGACCAACTTAATTGATAAGGTGTAAAAATCTTTCATACATCCGTCAGCCGAGATAGTCTTCTGCATTAGCAAACGCTCACAGTTACTTGCCTCAGCACTTTCCTCTCTTCCACTCACATCACATGTAATTATACTTTTTCAACACCAAAATATCACTTCCGGCTATTGGCCAAAAAAGTAACATAACGTTCATTTGCCTAAATTCGACCAAACATATACGCAAGGAGGAGGAGGAGAGAAGACTGGTTTCCATTCAAAGTTATTTGTTGATGGCTTGATTTTTTAAAGTAATATTTTTTTATTGTAAAACATTTAGCCGTTTTCCCCTTAATCATTTATGTTCAGCATTTGACAGATTTTTTCCTAGCTAATCTGAGCTGCGTACAATTAAATATGTGCTCAATGAAGGATGCTGAAATAAGAAAAGGAAAAAAAATAGAAGTTGAATGTAAACGGGAGAAAAGCCTCATCTAATTATTTTTCATTCAAAACTAGTTATTTAAATTCATTTTAACGTAATTTATTTAATATATGTAAAGTAAAGAAAATTATCAGTTGTCATTTCTTTAAAAACTGTAATAATTTACAAAAGCCAGATTTTATACATTGTACAAATTTTAAAAACTTTGCAAATATAAAAAGTAAATTAACATACTCTCAGGCATAAATATGTAAATAACATTAATCCTTTACCGTTAAGATTACATTTTAAGGCAGCGATTAATTCTGTTTTAATATATTCAAGAAAAATTGCCAATTCGAAAGTTGGTGAAGCGAACTTGAAAGCACTTTGAAATCGCAAGACTGTGTTGAATGCTTTCCCTCAACGAGCCAAACCAATTAGAGTATTCCTTTCCCTCTTTTTTTATATATATTTTCAAGTTGCGTAAAAAAAAAATGAAGATTTCTCCCTCCTGTCAGCTAATCTGTCTGTCTAAGCTTGAATCGATTTGACAGGCTCAAATCACAATTTGCTCATTTTTTTAATCCATCACTTGGCGATAACAAGATGAAATTTATAAGCAATTAATTATTTTTTTACAATTCTTATAATACTCTATTATTCCCGCAGCAAAAATTTGTTTTGAGGCAATTATATAAGTTCATCATAGTCCCTGCAATTCATTTTAACAGGATTGACCAGGGAGGTAGTTGCAATTGTTGTTGTTTCGGCTCACATTCTGAAATCACAAAGTCAATGGATCATTATATCATCGTTACATTTACTCTCGGCATCACAGTCGCCGCTCTAAAATTATGATAGGCATTAAACATTTTCTTAAATTAAAAACAAAATTCTTGAAATGATTTTGCATTCATCCCTTCTCATCGATTGTAAGGTTTCGAAACCGGTCCCCTATTTACGAAACGTTTCATTGAACCTGACTTTGCAATCTCACTTCGCTCCAGACAATTAGGTGCCATGTCGTATGTCAGAGGGTGCGCAGAAGAGCAACAACTGCGAGCCAATACCGCAGACATAATATGTCTGTAATTAACGGAACCAATTTGATTTATGCAAACAGTGAAGGCAAGCTTTAAGGGGAGAATTAAAGCTTGGCGCTCTGTATGACGCGAAACGACATCTTTTGCTTAAAAGATCAAAATGAGGACTTATTAAAATTTCATATTATTCTAAGCTAATCACTTATTTACTTTGTTTATCTGGCACTAATTAGCTCTTAAATATGGCTGAGGTTTAGATAATTTAATTATTAGATATATTTAAAAGGTTTAGAAAGCTCTATTGAAAGCTAAGGAATGTTATTATTATAATCCACGTAAATTTGTGAGGAAAGACATTTTTATGTTACCTCATAGTTGATTAAATTTTTAAACAGGTCTCATACGAGAAATACACTACAAAAAGGGGGAAAATGAAAAAAAGCTTTTACTTTGCGCTAAATAAACGAAATGAGCTCGAGGTGGGCCCATACAGAGCCCGTGAGCGTTAGCGACGAAATGCATGGCTTAATGGAGTAATAAAACAGAAGGCCTTCTTATTTACGATAAAAGTGGCGGAATTTTTACACGCAACAATGTTACAAATGGCATTTTTCGATGGAATTCAAACAATTCACAACGCAGACTCCACCACTTTACTCAAGAAGAAAGCAGTTATTCCACTAATTTATTTAAAATGGATATAGCTTTCGTATTCAATGAACAGAAATTAAAATATACAGACGCGTATGAAAAATTGATAGTTTCCGTTTAGATACGGTTTGTTTTCTCTTTTCTCAATATTTTGTGAAATATTAAAAAAAAATTTTACAACAAATTCAAATGCGATGCATAACCACAATAAAATAAACGCATTTTCCAAATAATGAATTCAAGGTTGTCGCTTTAAAACAACACCAAAAAAAATATCTTCGCGTTATTTTAAATTAAATCAGAACTTTTCCTGGACAAGTTGACTTATTTGGAGGAGAACACCCAAAACCACTTTTTTCTCTCTAAAATTTTAATTGCAATTATGTAGTGTTTTTTAAACGTTCAATTTTAAACTTCAATTAACTCTTATTAATTGTGGGACTGATTAATCTTAATGACTTGTCGTTGATATTTTAACTATAAAGCTACCGCTTTGCTGTGTTTTTCTCACGTAATTAAAAAAGTATAGATTTGATCATAAAAACTTTTCTCCCATCTGCGTTCGCTCACTTCCGACTTAAATGTTGTAAAAGAATTCACAAGCCCATAAAAGGTAGTGAGTTGCTAGTACTCCCAGAGAAAAATTATTAAAGGGGAGGGAAAAAAACTATGCCTACCACAATGCATTATCGCAGTCAACACAAGGGATAGCATTTTCTAATTATCTTGATTTATGTTAATATTCCTAGATTATAGGGGTAGATGAAACATATTTAAAATAAAAATATTAAAACCTTAAGTACGCGAAAATTTATCTATTAAACCTTTAAAAAAATTAATATTATTTCTATATCTGATTTGCATTAAATGTTTTTTCCATTCCAAAGTCTCAGGGTTTTTTTTTCCATTTTCTTCATACCTCATACTTCATACTATAAAATTCAACTCAGGTTTTACTCTAATATGTTTTAAAGAATCATTAAGTGCGGGTAATTATTTAAAAAAAGACGCGCATTTTTTAAAAAAATATAGAAATTACACAGCCATACAAGATAAAAAGCAGCTGGTAGAAGACTTCTTTTTGCATGAATTCTTATAAGAGTGAATAGAGCCAGCGTAATGGGTCATTTTTTTGACCTTTATTAATTAACATAGTGCAAACGGTGATAAATTTACCGTAATGATGTGATTTCCTACGCTTTTCAGAATAGCATTTTTAAAGTAAATCACAGAAAGTTTTCCTGTAGCTAAACGAAGAACTGAAGAATAACGGGAAGTGAAGTATATACACTCGTACGTATATGCTTTAAATTAGCTTAAAAAGCACTCATTAATTTGCTGAAAACGAATTCCAAATTAACCGGAAAACTAATCCATTTAGAGATTCTTAGTAAAGCTAATTCCTTTGAGGACAGCACCCTTTTTACATGCTATTTTTGTGTAATTATCTTTTCACTTCGCCAGGCTGATTTACCAATTAATTAAAGAAACACTGAAGGTGATTTATAGAATGGCCGCGTGACTGGCCCTCAACGTGCTTTTTTAAAAATGATCTCCAGACTTATTTTCTCCTTTCCATTCCTTAGCCGCCTTTATCGTGACGTTGTGATCACTAGAGAGAGAGAGAGAGAGAGAGAGAGAGAGAGAGAGAGAGAGAGAAAAGCTTTGATGAGTTTCTCTCCCAGCCAGGTCTTTAAACAAGATCACAAATAGATATTCGGTTAAAAAAACTAAAAATTTTGCTGTGTACATTGAAGATATTCACAGCCTTCGTGCATTATTTGCACTACTTTATCAAATCAGCATTGATGGTGACAGAAAATTAAAATATGAGATAAATTATGACGAAAGTATGAATACCCAGCAGGCTTATAAATTTATTTTATTATAAATAAGTGCTGTTAATTTGGTTAATAATTTGTACATATTAATATCCTCTCTGGAAGGAAAATTTGCCTAGAGCCTTAGGGCGCAGTCTCTCTTCCTACCAGACTGTTGGATATTATCAGCGTAGTAAATATTTTCCTAGGATTTTCTGAACGAACAAAGGAAGAAGCCGGACTAATTATTCGGAATTGACTGAAAGGATAAGGGACAAAGAACGGACTGTATCTAGAGAAATGGATATTTGGGTCGTTTAATTGTGGTGAGTTTAGTCTTTGTGCTACCTGCCCTCCTATTAAGAGGATAAAAGCATGTTGCTGTTATTGTTGTAAAATCCTCTCTCAGTAAAAAATATTTCAAGTCAGTTTCACTCACGTATTCTTGCTTTGGCAACTTAAAAAATACTAGATGCAAACGTTTGAGATCTTATGCAGAACGTGGAAAACAAATGATGCCAAATTTTTGGCATTTAATATTATTTTATAATTACAGTGTAGTCTTTTTGCTTAATAATATGAATTATATAATTTTCAATTTTTATCTTTTGAATATCTTTAGAAATTTCAAAAAAGAATTAATTTCGTATGCATTTTTAATATAAATTGCAGATTTTTTCTTGGTTGCTGTTTTGAATATGAATGGGGCACACACAAAATCATAGTACAATGAACTAGAATACAACCTCATGGTTAAAATAGAATACCTTGTGGCACTGCATTAATAGCCTATTTGTTCGTAAATTAATCGAATTTTTTTTGTCCGGCTTTACAATGCCTTGAATACAAATGTTTCATCTAAATTATTGATCTCGAGATTACTTTGAAAATAAGTTTCTGATACAAATTCTTGCCAGACAGTAATTCATTTTCGGTGTTAGCAAGTTTTCAACATTATCTCGCCTCTAAATCGGTAACAATTTCCTTCTAGCGACACAACTCCGGCTTTCGTGTCTGTGCGAAGGGGTCAACAGGCTCTCGCCTTTTTATTTCCCCAATTGTGTCTGGGGGGTAAATGCTTACATAGATCTCGAAATCATATTCTTTAACAATATTTACTGCTTGTAATATCTATCTATTGAATACAAGGTTGATGTTTGGCAAAAGCATTACTTTGCTGATTCGTCTGTGCTATTATTTTGGTTTAGTTATTAAAAAAAATCTATATTAAAAAGGGTAGAGGGTGGGATGAAAACCGATAAATTCGACTGATTGTTCATGCAGGATAGAGGAAACTTTATTGCTGATGGAATAAACTATTATTAAAAAAGAAGTCACAGACTTTGATTATAAAGAAAAATAGCCCATTATACAACATATAAGTACATCATGAAAGAGGAATATGGATAAAGGCAAAGTATAAGCTTATATTAAGAATAATTTTTACAAAGTAAGGTTTATAAGCCTTTCAAAACACTCAAAGGGATACTATTTTTAATATTTTCAATGTATTAATGTGATTGCTCACATAAAAAGGAAAAAAATTAACGATCAAATAATATACTTAGTTGGAGCGATATTTTTTAACTATTTTAATCTATTAATCGACGTATGTTTCTGTTTTATGCCTTCCTGAGTGTAGGATCTTGTTCATAAGTAACAGGATCTAACGTCATGATGAACACATAAAGACGAAATGTACGTCGGTTCAATGAAGTAACATAATAAGTTATAAATAATCAAACCTCCTTTCGCACTCATTATTAAGGAAAACATTACTATCAATATTCAGAGGATAATAAGCATCCACTTCTTTATCATTTATAATCGGACAATCAGATACACTTGCTATTTCTCCGTAGATAATGAAACAGGTCGAACACTTATAAAACGTCACGTCTTCTCTAAAAATGCATGTTTGGCATCGAACAAGCAATTCCATAAATGAGAATGCAAGCTGCATTTTCAACAACATTAACAAATTTCCAAGTGGAAAGATAGTAGGATTGCTCTAGCAAGGTTCTATACGAGATATCTCTGTATATAGATAAAAACACTGTTGTATCTCGGAAGGTTCCTGTTATCCTTCTTGATATACTGAAATGAAGAGGAAAGAGTCTATACGACAAAAGATACCCTTGTTAACTTATCAAATACTGACATATGAGACAAGTTCTGCGAAAAACTTTCTGCCATTGGAGTTCAGAGTATTAGGACTATATTCAGCAACAGTGTAATAAGATATGGATTACCATAGCCATGTAGCTGTTCACAAGACATTAATCACTTCAACAAATGCGGATTCAGACGCGCTTATGGTGAACTACCGTTTCTACAGAACAGTAGAAAACAGTTCTATGGACAGATGAATCAGTGTTCATTCTACCATTCTGGTAGTCATTTTTGTGCGAGAATGGAAGCAATGCCATGATTCCAGACTCTGTTATTCTGATAATGGAGGCAATGCCGTGATATAAGATTGGTTTTCAGGGCTTGGCATGATTATGAAATATCCTCGCCTCTAGTAATGTGCGATATTTAATCTTGCCAAGAAACAGGACAATCTTGCATAATACGGCTCCGTCGTAACAGAGTAGTTTGAAGATATCGGTTTCGCAAATAATGAAAATGGTTGAAGCCAAGAAACTGTGGACACAATAATTAGGAATACAGACAGAAAAAAAACAATTTAACAGAGAACATATTTAATACAATTGAATCGGATGTACATTTTGGAGGGCAAGCTTCCTTCAACACTCCTGGTGCACATCCGAGTCAAAAATATGTTCTCTGTTGAATTGCGTTTTTTTTCTGTATTCATTTTAGTCGGTTTCATAAAGTTTATTGGCCAACCCAGATGAGCCTTGGCGAGTCTCATTGGGATGAACCGGATCGTCGGGTAAGTGCATCTCCAGGTTAGATGGCCTATAGAAAACGTCGAACACATGGCCGCTTATTAAAAGCCAAATGGAGGAACATTTCACCTGCTACTTATAAAAAAATGTAATGGAGGCTTATGCCACGAAGATTGAACGCCGTCATAAAACTGAACAAAGGGGTTTTAGCACAGGGTATTAAATAAAGGCTCTATTAATAGTAGGGCAGTGTATAATGATCGGTGGTTGCAGGTCACTTCCATTAAGTTCAGATTAGATGTTTCTGCTTTTTTATTTATAAAACTTATTTTGATAATTTTCGTTGTGATGTGGGAGATAAATATAAATTTACAAACGATATAAAATTTGAGTTTTTCTTATTAAAAGCAATAAAGAGATACCATCATATAAAATAAGCTTATATTAAGATGAATTACTAGTACAAACGTTTATAGCGTGACCACTAACGTATCTCCAATTATGCCTTAGGATTTTTTTTTCTGAAAGGAGACGTATACGAAAAACCAAAGTCGAATGAATATCTTTTGGACAACATCAAGCATGAAATTTATACCATCAGAGCAAGATATTTACTGCATATCTTCGCTGTCTATGCATACATGAGTAGTCTTTGATTCCAATATTATGCAATAACTGAACTTTCGCTTGAAAATGTATACACAGTAACGCAATTAAAATTTTTGAATATTTCAACGCAACCAAAATTTATAATTCAATATAGATAGAAAAAGTCACTCTATTGAAGTCACTCTGATCCAGACATTAAAATCAACTCACAATCAGTTCAGCAGAGTTTTAAGCATCTTAATTCGTTTCATTTGGCATTTGGACATATTCTCTTTCAATGGCTACTTTTAACTCATTGATACACACTACATGTTTGATAAAACTTTTTTTTCATACGCTTAAGAGTGTGTCTCATAATAAAAACCACCACTCAATGTTACTTCTTCGTCGAAAAAAGCATACAATATTAATTTTTATCAATGCGGAATTTTAAACATTCACAAATACAGGCAAAGAAAAAATGTTAGCATACAATATAGTCAACGGCATTTAGAGCATGTCAGCTTTTTTATTCTACTTAAATGTAATATTTATTTAAACTTTAATTATTTTTCTTTTAATAATATAATAAGAAACTTAAAAAATATATCTGCGTAACCTGATAGTTCATTTTTTTATGTAAGTCAAATTTCTACTTTTTGTGAAGTGGGTACTGTCATTGTACACTCGGGAATATGTCACTTTCCATGACTGCTAGTCTGTCAATGTCAATCTTGGTTTTCTTTAAGAAACGAGAATTAATACGATCTCACATCAGTTAATCGTGAACTTCAATGACGAACACCCTTGAAAGAGAATATCAAGTTCAACTACTTTTTTGTTCAGTTTTCAATGCAAATAATGTTTTTTAACAGAACACTTTATGAAATATCTATAAAGAGTACCTTAAAATCTTCATAATGTTTCAGGTCTTTACAAGGCGCATTGCATTTAACAGCCCCATAATTTGTCAAAATTCCATCGATCAACTTTCGAAAATTATACACGTGTTTAAAAAAAAATAGCAAATCCGAAATTGATTTTTAACGTTTAAAACTGAACTCATCAACTAAAAAGTATCTTTTGAAAGTGCTTGAGGCACAATGTCATTAAGAGTTATCATTATGAAAACACTTAAACCTGAAGCAACAGGCTTGAAGTGTTAAAGCCAACTTGCTTTGGGACATCAGCAAATGCTAACGACAACGAAATTATACTGTTTATCTTCGAGTTGAAAAATTGCACGGAAAAATGAAATTTGAGATTAAATGCAGAAGATAATTTCAAGGTGTCTACTTCTAAAACGGAACTTCGTTCACTTCCTTTTTATAAATTATTGCTTACATCTGATCTTTACTGCTTAACCCTATATTTGAAGACCAAGAAAATATTTATTCTTAAGATTAAAAATAATATATAAATTATAAATTAAAGCGGGCATATACGTACTTTTTAAGCCATGCTTATCTAAAGAGGGTGACTCTGTTAAATTGATTAGCTTATTTAATTATGAAACAATCTTCGGTATCTGACTATTTCAAAATTTTCTAATACTTTACCGCATTAAAATATCCGTAATATCTTTTGTAAAAAAATAGTATAATAACTTTTTTAAAATATAATTTCCCCACCAACTCTCCTAAATAAGAATAAGTCTTTTTTAATCTATATTGGTCGATTATGGTGAAGATTTTAACTTGTTCAACCATTCAACTTGTCATTTCTTATTATTAAATTTTGATCAGAATGAAGGACATCCAATTAATGGAATTGCATTGATTAAGTAATCTAAACCAATTTTGCCCTTGCGACGTAGAATTATGCAGCCTCTCTTGCTATGCAATGTATGTCTGCTGCTATCGTTCATTTGTGCTAGTGTTTTCATTATTCTAAACTGAAGACAGACGAATGGTTAAATCGGGCGATTATTCAAATAAATGGAGAGAAACTCCTTGAAGGGATAGGAAATTAGACAGAGGAATGGCTTGCACTGGTGAGAGATTTCTTCCATCAGGCGAAGAGCCTCCAGCTAAAACTCGAACTAGTAGTTGGTGGCCTCGACCAATTAGTGTCACACGCCATACAATTACGGCTCTAGAAGCCAAAATTTATTACACATTGGTCCGTTTTTTCTTGTTAATTCTTCCACCAAAAGTTAGCAACCGCCCAAGTGTTAGAACCCATCTGATGTATTCACGAACACACAAAACGTCTAATTAAATTTTTTTCTCATTCAAGATAACCCCCTCTTCTATATCCTCGGTTATTTAAACAATAAAAAAAGATAGTTTAATACAAACTTTTTTTCTAACAAATAACAATTATTATAATCCTTGGAAAATAAATATCCTATAAGTTATAATAAATAAGCCTTACCAGATTCTTTACAAACGGCTAAAATTGTATGAATTAACATCTGGAGAATTTTCTGCCTTCCTTTTTTTTTTTAATCATGAAAATGAAATTAGAATGGGGAAAAGTGAAGGAAATATCTTAAAACAAAGGCTAAGCACCCTAAAGAACTTGTTTTGTTCAGTATGAGAATAAAAAAAATAAACAGTCGCCGGTCTAAAAAATAAGTGGCAATAAATTAAGGCAGAAGTTTTAAGTGTCTTTGAATGTGCAATAAAACGGAAAAAAATCTATTAAGCAGACCCGTTAAAGATATTTCAAGAAATGTTTTACAAGGATGTTTTATTTTTTAACAACAGGTTATTTATTGCAGATTCAATCATTAACACTTTGAATGGAAGATATTACATTGATCATGAACGATAAAATTTTAGGCCTGAGTTGCGAGATACCGACTAATAAAATTTTTATATATTTTAACGATAAGAAGAAAAAAAATCCTATCAAAACTCGTTTTACAGTAGAAGCAAGGAGTTCATTTTTGCAATTATTGTAGATTTATTTTTACACCTACTATCTGCGGTTAACTTTAATTTAGATTTAAGAACATTATTATGATCTATTTTTATTATGATCTTAATTATTGAATTTTTATAATGATCACAATTATCGAATTTTTATTATGATCTATTTAAGAACATAAAAACTTTAAAAAAATTAAGTTTAAAAATGATTTTTTTATCATTTAGATTGTTTCATTTATGAATGGAAAATAACGATGAACATCGAAATTAACACATGCATTCTCTGAAAACATCCTAAGTATTATCTTGTGGCGGAAAATTGCGAAGTTCGGAAAACAAGAGATTTTAAGGTGATTGTAATTCAATAACTGCCTAATATTTTATATAAGCTTCAAACTAGTTGAATGAGCTTAAATTCTAATCTGAAACAAAATTTTATTCGGGTTTTGTGAATTAAGGCTTGTTAATTTGCAATTTCCCTATGTGAAAATTTATTGCTTGAAAAATTATTAATTCTAATAAAAACTTAAATTTGATGTGTAAGGGATTCATAAACTTAGATTTTTGTTAGAAAATTTCATTTGAAAATTTCTGAATAAGGTTTTTGCTGGTTATATTGACTCTTCAGAGTTGATTGCTGCCGTAAGATTGAGACGTAGCTATTCTAACCGCAAGTCATCGATAATGCTGGTGAATGTTAATTGCCCTATAAACCTTTGTTGGATCGATCATATCTCTGAAATTACCTATATTTTTAACGATTGTGTGTCTGGTGTAATAATGACCTAGACAACTTTAGATGCCAATGTATATTTTAATCTTGCTTCCTTTTGGCTTTAATGATTTTCTTTTTATCATTAACCCCTCTTTGGGATATCAGCGTTTCAGTTATTTACTAGGGTCGTACAGAAATGAAAAATAATTTATTCACAAAATCTGCATATTACGTTAATTAGACATTTGCCTGGGAGTTTCCGGACAGCTGTGGCGAACCATTCCTTGGATGTGTTGGTGCATTATTTACGGACAATCCCATGCGTTTCTTTCTGCAGCTCATCAAATGTTATGCTCCTGTTTACCATAATCAAACTGAATTCGTGCACATTTGCTGCTGTACGCGATGTTGAAGATCGTTCTGTACCCAAATCTTTGGCTGCAGTTTCCTGCCCACTGTTGAACTTGGCCAACCAGCGGAACACAGTTCGCCTTGACGGTGCCTTGTCTTCGCACACGATACTATACGACCATAGATATCACTTCCTGAAACCCCTTCTTTCCATAAAAACCACATTGTCTATCGCTGTCCGTGAAAATCGCCTTCCATCTTTGTTGTTTACGGGTGCACTAACAACGACAGAAAGAACAACCGCCCATCTTAATCCTTTTCACATATCTCAAGACCCCTTCTGTAGATTTCTAGGTGTTTCGCTGTCGTGTGAAGTTACTTTACGACCTGAGAGGGCTTGTGTCAATCATTTTTGTCCGACCTATATTTATGATTCTGTTTGGTTTATTGTTTACTACTCCACACATTTTAGACTAAACTTTTTTTTCATATTCTTTGAAAAGAAACAAATTCGAGATGAAATGCCAATTAAGGAGATTAGTGCGCAGACGGAAGTTTATTCTTAAAGGGAAAAAGATGGAAAGAGTTCACAGTATCCTAAATATCCGAACTTGTATTTCACAGCTTCAAACAAAATTGAAATATTTTACTCACCTAAAGCTACTATTGATGCTTGCCTTAATAAGAAATCGCAACATTTTGTTTCTTTCAAAATAAACCGCGAAAACGAAAAAATTTGAGCACACATAGCCATACAAAGACTCTAATGGTATGCCATAGTTAAAGCGGCGTGTGTTTTAATACGCTTGACAGAATTTCTTTCCTCTACCTCTCAACAATAAGTGCAAATTCACTTCACTTGAAAGCAATGGAACTACTTGCTACGAAGGAGCAGCAGACGACAATTGAATGGATTTTGAACTTTTTAAACAAATTTATTTTTTTAAAATGGATTATTAAAATTAGCTAATTGCCATCCAGTAAAAAATCTGAACGTAATTAATAACTATTTTCTTAATTTATTATTTTAGTTTATTAATTAATCCGACAATCTTCGTAAATTTCCCGGGGCTGACGTAAATTCGGAAAGTGAAACGAGGGCAAGGCTGTCGAGTTATCTAATGGGGCCAGCAGCAAAGAATACGTTGCGCTAGTGAGGGGGATGTATGGCGGTGCGCTATAATTTTAAATCAAATAAGTATTCATGAATGCTTACCTCATCTTATAAATTATTTTGAGACGAATAATTGTACAGCAAAATTAAGATTTTTTGCTTAATAATACTGCTGCAACTGCCTTTCTTTGGCGACCGCCGTTAACGATCTTGCCTCCACCTTGCCGCCATTTCTCATTTCCGCTATCGCCATCGCCACCGCGCAGTGCTATTGCTTCCAAGGTATGCTTGTGTGCAAACAATGAGTTCCCTGTACAGGTTCGGATACTTCCCTTATTAGTACTTAATTTTCATTTTCACGACGAGTATCTGCAGCATGCCTTTTCCAATTCTAGCAACAACTAATAGTCTTAAATTCTTTTATATCAAATGAGTTTTTAATTTCTTTTGGAAGACCTTATTATATGAATGTTAAATAAAAGTATTAAATAAGGTAATTGTCTTTATGTTAGGCACATTTAACCATTTCATTCTACTCTTTTGAAATCGTTTTAGAACATGAAAATTGATCGTCAGATATCGCTTGTTTAATGTCCAGCAATTTTGTCATTCGTAGCCCTTGCAGAATCGTTCAGAACGTTTACTGTCACAGAAATCTATTTTCTTTTTATTTTTAAGTAGCTTATGACTTCAGACTTTTTTGATAATCTAGTACTATAATGAGAGATGGAAATGAAGCTTAAATAGGCTACTATGCTCTGTCCGTTACTTAAGACATATGTTCAAGGTATGCTAATTTTATCAGTTGACTGCAGTTCACTCGAATACTGGCCTTACAGACATTTCGAATACCTATGTTTTTCTAGTTCTAAACCAAAAAAAGAGAAAAATCAAAATTCGGAAATCAAATATTTGTTTAATTATTTGAATAACAAGATAATTCATTTAGAGATTGAACTGAGAGTGGCTATTTTCTTCCGACACATATTTTAAACAAAACGGTTTCTATCTTCTTTAAATTGCCATTTTTAATTTATCTATTCTGGTTGAGAATTCTTTTCTTTTAATATTAATGCTGTCGTTTATATTAATAATCTCCGCTTACCTTAATGATGCCTAATCGGAGTCATGAATTTTCGTCTGCATTCCTCAGCGCTTGAAATTAACACCCTAGGGAAAGAGGGGATATCCTCGTGAGTTAAACACTATTCCTAATCCTCCTCATACATCAATCTTCATTTGTTTCGTGAAAAATCAACTCCTTGTTAGGTTAAAGCAAAAGGATTTTTGTTTTTAAATCAAAGAAAATCACTTGGCAATGCAAACACGGTTCTTCTTATAATTAATAATCTCCGCATTTACTTGTATTATTTGAAAATTGATCATTTTATGACAGTCATTCCGAAAGAGCGTTGGATGCAGTTAAAGTAAAGTCAGAATATCTTATAAAAATCTTAAAAAATAATGTTTAATATATGATTTAAATGCATTCAAAGCTATGTAAAATACGAGAACAATTTGGTTTTAGCCTTTTACTTTAGAGAATTTTATGCATGGATCATAACATCTTTCACAGAACTTTTTCTTAGTTAAACAGCCGTAATTTAGGATTTCCAGGTAAATTTTCTCTTCAAACACAAAGAGCTCTTATAGAGCTTCTTTCGGAATTTTTTTTTAAAATTTTTGTTTAAAATTTATTATTCTTATAAAATTCTACGAACATAAGGAAAAACTTTTAATGCCAAAATTTTGTTATGCCTTTAGGCTAACTTTCAAGTCATCTTATGAAGGGTTAAATAAAAATACCTCTTTTTTGTGTTTCTCTGAGTACCGAACTCAGGGTTGTGTGTAAATTATAATAAAGGGAGAATTAAAGTGAATAAAAAAAGAAAATGTAAATTTTCAAGTTTCAAAATAAATAATGGCTCAAGAAGGAGGGGAGGGGGAATCTTATTATACCGGAATTAATGTTACAGATAGAGCGTTCAACCTCTTCGCTATTCGAAGGCAGGTGCTAAGAACGACGTTGGGCGATATTATTTTATACAAACTCCACGCTAAATACCCATTACTGTTCTTAAATGTGGCTAAATTTCTAACATATATTGCCGGATAAGCACATTAAGAAGATAACTGGACGCATTGAGACCTGCAGACATTCACATTAGGAAGAAAGGTAAAATCATGTATCTGCAGGGGTGGTACATTTCTTATTACATTTGAATACAAAGACAAGAAATCCCTTCCTTGGCTTTTATTTACCAGCGCCCATGACTGTAGATGGTTTAAGCACATTACCTTCGAGGTAGGAGTCTTTCTTGAATATTTAATTTATTATTACTTCTTTAAATTCTTAGATTATTATTAAGCAGTAACCGAAAATCTTAGTAGCATTAAACCGTACATAGGAAACCGTTTAAGCGCATTACAGTACATAGAAAACCGTAAATATAAAATTCTATTAACAATATTTACAGCACATTAAATTAGACAGTGATGGAAATCAATTAAATCTAATCTCATAGTACAGGGTTATTCAAAATGATGGACTCTATTTAATGCATCTTTATTTCTTGAAATAAAAATCGTAAATGAATATTTGTAACATTGAACATTTAAAAACCTCTATTTGTAAACTTTAAAACCTCCTCTCTTTATCGGTATGTAGATTATTCATATATAGGGTGTATCAGGTTCGATGGTCATAAAGTACCTAGCGTGATCCTTTGCATGATTACAAACTTAAAGTTCCTTATGCAAAATGTTCAAAACTCAAATGTTAAGGGTCTAAAAAAAACCTGTCGAAAACGTCATTTAATCTCAACAATTGCCGCCGATTTAATTGTAATCTTCCCTTTGAATTTAATGAACTGCTGGTGCGGAAAATTCATAAATGACGTAACGATGCAATTTAAATTTTGCGTTTTCGACATTTTCGATAAGGAACTTTAAGTTTGTAATCATGGAAAGGATCACGCTAGGTACTTTATGACAATCGAACCTGATACACCCTGTATAATTCATATTTCAAGAAATAATAACCTGTATATTAAATTCTGTAATATTAAGTTTTTTTTTAACTAAATAACAATGAAATGCAGCCTTCGATTGGACTGTGTTGCAATGAACCCATTTTACGTTGAAAACATCACAATATGAATAAATAATAATTAATTAATTACTGTGACTGGACCAGTAAATAAACAAATGATTATCGTAACTAACAAAATGCTAATAATAAAAAGTATAAAATGTGAATATAAGTATATCCTATCAATACAAATACAGTCTTGAATGATCTAAAGTAATGATATGATATTTTCCATGTAATAAAATGAACAGATGGAATTTACTTTAAGTTCGATGAAAGAAGGTATCGTGAGTTTTAACATCCGAGTGGTCAAATTTACTTTCATCGAACTTAAAGTATATTCCATCCGTAATTTTATTACATGGAAAATTTCATATTATTACTTTAGATTAATTCTACTTTCCATTTTCAACTTACGTACAGTCCTGAATGAGTTTCGCTGTCGCACTATCGTAAAGACGAACCTGAGGAGCATCTGCATTTATTAACAAAGGATAGGAGAAACATGCAATTTAATTAGATATATGACGAGAGCAAGCGTCCAATCAAAAATTAAGTGCCCAAAAAAATTTTTTTAAGAAAATGGTAAAGAATTTCAATCTTAATTTTGTAAAGTGCGTTTCTCTGTCGGTGATTTGAGAAGTGTTGGCGATGTGCATGTAAATTTTATTATTAGCATCATCATCGGCTTGGCGCGGTGTTTTTGAATATATGCTTCCCTATTTTTCCACACTTCATTTGCTGACAACGGCTCGACTCTGATCTCGCAACGTATTTTCCTAATAAAAGAAGACCGTCTAATGTAAAATAAGAATTGACCTCCGCCCTAGACCTTAACCTCCATAACTTGAAGAACCAACCTCCCTTCTACAAATGGAGTAGTGCACCTGTCCTTTTACCACCAACGTGGTTGGCTAACATCGTGGGAGACATCCTATAAACGCTGCTTGCATGATATAACTGTGTAGCAGTTCTTAATAGCTTTGCTGCCTCAAACAGGAGCGCATTAGATATATTGTTGAACGATCTCCTTGTAACTAGTTTTCGATTTATGACTTATGACTGAATATGTTGACATTGCCGACATTTTTTCTTCGCTCGGTGACGGTTAGATTAAGATTCAAATCAGTATGAGCTGGTCACGTTTATCAGAACTTGTAAACGAGCCTGGTAAATTACCAAAGTTGACTTCTCTCTACAAGAGACAACTTCAAAGGAAGCGTGAAACTAAAGTTGTTGACGGCGGTAAAAAGCTTGTAATTATGATAATCCATTATAAAAGCGGTCAATGTTCGCAGATAATGCACGGAACCTTTACTTCATTTGAAATACAGCTCGTTTTACGAAATCCCGTTATGCCGCAAAATCTTAATGATTTGTTGCTGTTGATATTACTATTTTCCTTTACTAAAAGGAGAGCTGATCCCAACCAATACAATTTTTGGCAATATAAAAAAAGAAAACGCCATAACTGAAAAATCAAAATATCTTGTTCCAAAACTCATTCAACATATTAGGGATGCTGTAGTAAATGCATGGTAGTGAGATGATTTCTTTGAAGCCTCATATATTAAAAAAAAATTCAATGTCAAATATTCATAATTCGTATAAAAATATATTTTAGAATGCAGGGTTATTACAATTAAAGAGGAGATGTTTAGAGGTCTTTGTCCAAAAGCCTATTGGTCAAAATGCAACTCAAATTGGTGTGTTTACATTCCTGATCAAGGGGTTTCGGTTACTTCGAATATTAATAGATGCTTCTTCATCAAGGGATGAGATATTTAAAACATAATGTCAGGAATCTCGATAACATTTTGGAGCGTAATTGCTTATTCTTAGTCAACGGTCGGATATTATGTACTACAAAGGTAATTATTTATTCATGCAATTCGGTTCGCCTTACAGAGTCTTTATTAGTTATGACTGTATTTTATATTTATTATAACTTTATTAGCTATACATTCCAGGGAATACCCCCATATTACATATCTGACATTCCGGATGAAAGGCTGTCTAGATCCAGATTTTATTCGAAACCTTGTGCTAGTGCTCATTGATAAACCGCGTCGCTAGTAGTAGGGAATAAAAGCGTTTGTTTGATTGTGCGTACGTTCAGTACCCGATACTGCGAATTTCAGTTCAGTGTTTGACGTTCTTGAATAAAAACGTTCGTTAGTAATGAGGAATGATACCTCTAAGACGAATCCTGAATTAATTATTATACAAAATGCAAACCATGGAGTATCGTCAACCAGGTTCTCCGTTAAGCGATAAGAAATTCAAAGGAATTCCATCAGAAAGCGCAGAAAGCTCGTCATTTGTGGGGTGCAAGGGACTGGATGTACACGGTATTTCTGCCTAAGGGAACGACATTTAATTCCGAAAAATGTTGTCTTCTGTGAACTTACGTGTTCTCACCCAACAAATCTGCAGAATCAGGCCTGAAAGGAGCCTTTTCTTTGCATCACGACAACCCAAGGGCACACCGCAATCGACAAACGATGGGAACAGTGAAATGCTTGAAATTCACACCTTTTTCCATACCCTTCTGACATCGTCCAACTTCTGATAGTTCCCGAAATTGAAAGGGGTCAACATTTTTATCCTATCCTGGAGTTGAAGTTGTTTGCTCAAATACAGGCTCTTTATAATTAAAGTTACATTTTGACATGGCCATAAAAAAAAACTACTGGACCAAAAGCTATAATACTTGGTAATATTATACAAGAGGGCATGGGAAGTTCATACCCACCAGAAAAAAAAAATTAGTTCAAAAGATCACCACCAGCATGGAATGGCGCTCTATGCAATATTCGTATACGAAATTATACACGAAGACACAGGTTAACAAGTCTTTAATCGTTACTAAAAATAATTTTAGTCACATAACTAATTTTAGTAACGATTAAAGACTTGTTAACCTGTGTCTTCGTGTCTAATTTCGTATACGAATATTGCATAGAGCGCCATTCCATGCTGGTGGTGATCTTTTGAACTAATTTTTTTTTTCTGGTGGGTATGAACTTCCCATGCCCTCTTGTATAATATTACCAAGTATTATAGCTTTTGGTCCAGTAGTTTTTTTTTTTGGCCATGTCAAAATGTAACTTTAATTATGAAGACCCTGTATATCAAATACTATATTTAGAAAAACGTATCGCAGCAAATAATGATATAGGTGTAACACAAACGTTAACACTAAAATCGCCGATATCCAGAGAACTGTTACACTTTGCTAAAGGATATACAGGGTGTCCAAAAAGTCTGGTAACATGGCAGATATCTCAAAGCTGCCAGGTAGGCGAGATCTGATCAGTGTGGTTTATAGATAATAGGGGGGGGGGTTCATTGCCGCACTCAAATTTGACCTTGACCCCAAGTTTAAGATCATCCATTTCCTAACTCGAAAAGTATTAAAGATAGAGAAAAATTTCCGATTGCTACCCTGTAGAGCAGGGGTGACCAACCTGCGGCCCGCGGGCCAAATGCGGCCCACCAAAAGAATTTATGCGGCCCGCGAAATGAACTATTTACTGTAAAATTTATTAACAAGTAAGATTGTACGTGGTTAATGTTTCATAAAATATTTGAATGTGATTTGAATTACAAATGGTTGGCCCCCTGAAAACCTTCAGAAATTTATTTTGGCCCGAGACAAAAAAAGGTTGGTCACCCCTGCTGTAGAGCAACACCACATTAGTCTAAAAACAAATTTTAATTACACCCTTTCCCTTGAAAGATTTTGAGAAAATGGGCGAGAAAGAGTCACTCAAAGAGTGTGCTTCCCTTTCCCCTTCCCAACGGTGTGTTTCACTGCAATTCAAATGTGTAAGAAACCTCAGCCAACCTGGCCAGCTAAACCTGACATTGAGTGACTTTTTCTCGCCCATTTTCTCAAAATCTTTCGAAGGAAAGGGTGTGATTAAAAATTGTTTTTAGACTAGCGTGGTGTTGTTCTACAGGGTAGCAAGTAGAAATTTTTTTCAATCTTTAATAGTTTTCGAGTTAGCAAATGGATGAACCTTAAAGTTGGGGATCAAGGTAAAATTTGAGTGCGGCAATGAATTTGGGGGGGCCCCCCCATTGCCTATAGAGCACACTCATCAGATCTCGCCTACCTGGCAGCTCTGAGATATCTGCCATGTTACTAGACTTTTTGGACACCCTGTATATTAATTTGCTTCTTTTGATATCCTCTATTATCGCTTTCAAGAATGGCATCGATGTTCCTGCATGTGATCTAGTGGCGAAAGGATTTTGAAACCAAAATAGCTCTCCAGCAAACTTTAGCAGAATCCCAATGGGGATGATCTTGATCGATAGTTGGAGGATAGGTAAAATGATGGAAGCACGAAAGAAACATTATTGCGAAGCTTTGGAACGTAATCATCAAAGATAATGTACAATCGTCTGGAAAAAATCATCTGCTGGTATCAATGAACCTCTATTAAACAATCCGTACCATAATAAGTTCACCAGGTGTTTTCGCTACAGCTCACAAAGTATGCAGCGTCATTATACAAAAATTAAGCAAAAACTGTGGAATGGAATAACCAAAAAGGTTTCCTTGTTGAGCGTCATTATAGGCGCCAACAATTGTATCCTCTTTCGTGAAAATACAAGGTTATTACAAAAGAACTTCACACTTTTAAAAGTTTATTACATCAAAGCTATTCAGAATATAGACACACCACATACGGATTCTTAAAGAAAAACTCTTGAAGTTTATTGTGACACAGTTTATCTGTCTGATTCAGTATACCCTGTCGTGACACGGCATACATCAATGCGGTAGTCGAATTCGTCCCAAACTCGCATTAACATGTCTCCATCAATCCCACGTATCGCTACCGTAATGCGTTCTTTCAGCTCGTCTAGGTCACGGGGAAGGGGTAGGGTGAAGACTTTGTCCTTTACACACACCATAAAAAGAAATCACAGCGGTGGATTGGTCGAGCAAACAATAGCCTGGAACTTGCAAAGTGGCCACCGCGGAACCCCGACCTCACACCTTGTGATTTCTTTTTATGGGGGTGTGTAAAGGACAAGGTCTTCACCTTACCCCTTCCCCGTGACCTAGACGAGCTGAAAGAACGCATTACGGTAGCGATACGTGGGATTGATGGAGACATGTTAATGCGGGTTTGGGACGAATTCGACTACCGCATTGATGTATGCCGTGTCACGACAGGGGGGCATATTGAACATCTTTAACTGTGTCACAATAAACTTCAAGAGTTTTTCTTTAAGAATCCGTATATGGTGTGTCTATATTCTGAATAGCTTTGATGTAATAAATTTTTAAAAGTGTAAAGTTCTTTTGTAATCACCCTGTATATTACTCTCTTCTCTTTTTGCAGTTTGATTATAATGTTCTCGAGGTAAGAAGTGTCCGAATAGGCAATTTTTGCCAACGTACCATTCCTCAGCTCTTTGCGCATGGCACTGGTTTAAAACAGGACAATTTTATTCTGGTTGAAATTCAAAATCATTTCCTGTATAATTATCTCTTATTTTTTTCAAAACAGTCATCCTTAGCGAGCGACGGCTTCTCTTGTAAGTATTTGTTTCTCTGCTAAATTTATGCTTATAAGATGTAGACAAACGCTTTTTTTAGGCTAAATTTATGACGTGGTTGTTTTTCAGAAGCCAATATCTTTCGTTTCTTGTTTTGTGGTCCCTGCTCAAAATGCATCAGCGATAAGATCTTTATCAAAGACTGATATATCATCAAGTTTTCTTAATGCTGATCGAGTTTAACCCTCAAAAAAATGAAACCAAAGAGTAATAACATTTAAAAGTTTTATTTTTTATATTTAAACTGCTATCGGCGATTACTACAAAATAATTTAATAAAAAGAAATTAATTCATTTATAAGGAACTAATTTAACCCGTTTAAAAAGTAAATTACTTGTTTATTTGAAAATACCCAGCATTTACCCGCTGCGAAATGATTACTCCATTAAGTATATGTACTCAAATATTGGGAATAATTAAAAATTAAATAGTATAATTGTTGGGAAAATTATGATCCATTTTTAAGAGTTTTAGCTAAAAGTTACTTATAAGAATGCTGGCTTGGTTTGTACGTTTATCTGTCCAGCTATCCCTTTTGCAGAAAACTTGAAAACGAATTAATTTTTTTCACAAATCCTGTTTTTGACAATATGATCATCAAGGTCTTAGCTCGGCTGTATCAACTTTTCAGGCCTTTTTGTGGGCCCCTCCAGTTAATTGGAAGTGCTCTTGCCGTGACCGTTAAGAATACAAGACATCGCGTGTAATATAATAATCGATTCGTAGTGATGAGTCAACTATGAATAAAATCAAAGCTAGCTATAGTCCATCCAGCCTTAGCTTGCGCGAAATGTGATAGACATTTCAATTGTTTTGTGTTGTTTAATTTTTGTTGTAATAATGTCCAGCAATTGAAACGGTCATCACATTTCGCGCAAACTAAAGCTGGATGAACTATAGATAAACAGGCGCTGACGCGGAAAAATCACAGATTAAGAATACAATCTGTGGACAAGTCACCTGATCATCTTAGAGTAACAATATAACCATCATTGTTTTCATCTTGGATTTTAACAATCAGTATATTTTCGTTTGTTGAAAACAATGAAGGTTACATTGTTGTTTGGACTAAGATGATCAGGTGACTTTTTCGTTTCAGGGCCTGTTTATCCAGGCTTAGTCTGCGCAAACTGTGGTGACCTTTTCAATTGTTGGACATTGTTACGACATAAATTAAACAATACATAACAATTAACATGTCCATCACATTTCGCGCAAACTAAAGCTGGATGGACTATAGCTAGCCATGGAATAACATGTTACTTTCTGTTTATCTTTTAAGCATTGTTGACGTGAACAGGCGCACGCGACGATCGCTTTGTCGAAGTACGATTACACAATTCCTCATGTTTTATTTTATTTTTATTTCAGGATTCTTATGTCTCGTCCTTCTTTTCTTCTAAATCCGTCATGTTAAATTAGTAATTGTACTGCGTTAGTACTGTTGTACACTGTGTTGCAGATAACTACAGGGCAGTATAACGGGAAGCCTACCCGCTCGATTGCAGGGGTCAGCTCGACATCAAATGATAACCGGGTAAACTTTTATCAAAAACATGACAGTTTTGACGTTCACCACCCTCCCCAACTGTGGAAACTGCTGGCTGCTGCAGGCCACCTTCATCTCCCTCCATTCTGCCAATCGACCGAGCCGGCCCCTGCAATTGAGTGGGTAGGCTTCCTGTTATACTGCCCTATAGTTATCTGCAACACCCTGTACAATACGAGATATACTATGGTTGCCATAAAGCAACAGTATTACTTGGTAAATTGAAATTGCTTTGCATTTTAATGAGGAATAATATAGACGATAATTTGGTAGGAATTAAATGACTAGTTCATAAAAAAACTAGCAAAAATTTAAATTCTCAAATTTAAAATTACTTCTGCCTCACAACTAAAGCTCCTTCTTGGAATGTTGCCAAGATTTTGGTTAATTTAGCAAACAGACATTACCCATAATCAGGGTTGCCAACTTACCGGTTTTTAGATGGAAATATTTATTGTTGGATATTGTTATAATACAAGTTAAACAATGCACAAATGTAATAATTATTACACGAATGGCAACGCTGCTCATAATACGGTCAATATTGTTTTTAGTATTGCCATCATTTCAAAGTAAATAATTAGTGAATTATTGTTGAACTACGTCATTGTTGAGTCAGTGCATTATTGTCACGCATAGAGAGACAAAGAGAGTTACAAAATTTCCGTCTGTCCGCACTTTTTTTAAGTGCGAAGCCTATCTGAAATGATTGTATCTTTCGTCGCTGATTACGAATATCCTAACCTAACTTGGGCCAAATTCCTGTGGGACCAATAATTCCCGAGATATCAGCCAAAAGTAGAATTTTCGAAATATGCTATTATCTCGAAAATGGTAAGTCATAGAAAATGGAATCAAAACAGTTAAATAATATACATAAAATCAATAAGTCGAAAAATCATAACTATCGATAAGCGATATTCAATACCGATCTGACTTCTGTATGTACATACTCGTATAGTATAAATTTGAAAAAAATTTCAAAATTGGACCAATCATTACGGAGATATAACATATCAACCGGATATGACCTGGAATATTCACTCATTATTCAATATGGCGCTTAAATATAACAATGAAGTGAGGTACCATATCAACTCAACAAATGTGAACCATATTGCAACAAAGACACTGAAACAACAATGAAGCTGGACATATCTCATGGCCAAAGGCTACTTCCATGTAGTGTCGCTACGTAAAATAAAGGAGCCTAGAATTTTTTAATTTATAAAAGTCATACATATACATATATTAGCAGAGGACCCGGTGTTGCCCGGGATAATTACGCTTGTAAGTAAACAGAACAAACTCAAAAAGCTAAATCAAACCTCCAAATTGGTTAAATAATAACTCAATCACTACAATATAGAGCGAAGGGACTATCTATTCTAAGAAAAATCCGAAAGACAGGAATTTACCTCTTCACTGAAAAAATCCATTCTAGATGATATACCGGGACTTGATTTACCGAAAAAAAATTTTTTAAAGGCTCACAATGGATGAACCTCTCCAAGGATGCTTTCTAGTCTAAATAATTTTTTACTCACGTAATCTTACTTTAGATGTACACTTGATGTTGTTGCAATTTCTTTTCTTCTTTCGATGTCTTGCGGTCGCCGATTCTTCTATTTACTTGTTTACCATTTGCTCAATACAGCACGGAGCTAAAGGAGTGCTTCCTCTATCGTCTTTCACTCTTTCTCAATAGTCTGCTAACTCATTATCTCCAGTTACTGATCATTTTTAAAGATTTTCAAGAAATTGTTAAGTACTAAGAATTCTCTTTTCTAAGAAAAGCCTAAATAACAGGAATTCTATGCATTGAATTCTATATTGCACAAACTTTGCCTTGAATCGTTGGTCATGAGACATATATTGTTGATCCTTGCATAGTGTTGGTGCATTGCGTGTTGACACCATTGTTGATACCTATTGTTGATACCTATTGTTGCACAAACTTTTATTTGCATTGTTGGTCATGAGATATATATTGTTGGTCCGTGCAGAGTTTGTGAATTGCGTGTTGATACTATTGTCAATACCTATTGTTGCAAAACTTTGTCTTGCATTGTTGGTCATGAGATATTTCTCATTAATATGCCCTGCCATAACCATGAATGTCGATTTTTTATCAATAATTATTATTTTTTCGAAATCTGAGGTAGACAGTGACCTTCCTCATGCTTTGAGGGTCATGTATGCGAAATTTTATCAAGATCGGAATAAAACTGTAGATTTGTACAAAAAACAAACAAACAAACCAACATCCTTCTTTATATATATAGAAGAAGAAGATATATTCTGCTTTTAAGGTTTCACGCTAGTCTTACATACCCACTTATATTCGTCTCTTGAAAGATCGCCATCTGATGAGAGAATTGCGAAACTACGTTCGGAGTTGCACTTGCTATCAGTGCTCTCTAATCACACAAATGGTTTAGGATGGTTGGTTGGTTATTAGAAATTTTGGCGTCGCCTATACAGGTTATTTTGCGCCTTTTACACAAATTTTATCTGTACGCAGCCCGGGACAAACACAAACATCCATGCACATGGCGGGATTCGAACCCACGACCAGGCGGACTCGAGAACTAGAAAGCCTACTCCCTAGCCCTCTCGGCCACCTGGCCGGCGGTTTAGGATGGAGTTTTTTTATCAGATATGTATTTCAATGTATTAACCATCATATTGTAAACAAACAAACGATTATCAAAGGTGAAAATTTTCTGTAAAGTATCTGCATTATTTATATCTCTATTACAATCAACATCATTACAGCTTTTGTTTATCAACAAAGACAAATCTGTTTGTATTATAACTTTACTCCCACTCAAACAACTAACAAACATGAAGCCAACACTGGTTTTGCAAATCACTAGTGGCTAACTCCCTCTCTGTTGTTAAATCGAGTGGCTGAGAGGGCTGGGGCGTAGGCTTTCCAGTTCTCGAATCCATCGGGTTGCCGTGGGCATGGATGTTTGTTTGCCCCCGGAATGTGTAAAAGAAAATAATCATGTTGAATTCTCGGATTGTGTACAGATATTAATCATATGAAAGGGCGCAAAATGACCTAGCTGCCGATGCGCCCATAAAACCTAACGGAACAAAGAAACAATTAAATTTGGATTACAGTTTTTCCGTATAGGTTGGATTGCTCAGTTCTCTACATACACAGCCACTAATAAAATTTTGGCTACAAACTTTAAGCCATTTTATTGGATTCCAATCAGTTTCATCCTTACTAAAAATGCAAACGAAAAATTGAAACATTATACTGATAATGATAACATCGATGAACCATCCTATATTTGGTTAGCTAGCAAGCAGTAAACAGCTTTAACTAATTTAGACGGCAATGTGTTGTGGATTGAAATTTAAAAATATATTAGCTAAAAGGGGAACAGAAAAAAAAATTGTCCGTTCTGAAAAATTTCCAAAAAGTTGGTATATACTGGATCCCCAAACAGTGTCCTATAAAGATATGAGATCTGTTCATAATGTATTAGTACTCGTAAACGATATCTGCGGTCAGGAATATTTGTTTTGTTTTGATTTTCTCTCCGAAAATACTTTCTTTAAACTGCCGTTTCGCGGCGTAACGGTCATACTTGCAAGATGCGAATATATCACTATAATATGCTTGTTCATGTTCTTATGTGCTCTTGTTCATATACATCCACTTAATTCTCATTCAAACATGCTCGTACAAAATCTAATTCACTCAACCATACATGCTATCGAATACCCATTCGTATTTTTACATTTAAATTCCTCAGAACACTGTTTAACTAATGATAGCTTGCGCATTCCCACCTGGTTTATTAATCCTAACAATAAGCACATCATGGCATTATTTAGTTTTGTGTGTACTATTTGAAGTGAGTGTCGCTCGAATTTAGTGCATCGTGATAAATTTTCTTTCGGTACCACGATTTTTTTTTCACGGGTAAAATACTCGTAGATAAAATAAAAACCACTATTACGGGCGAAACAGCCTCATCCGTGAACAATTATACTATAGGAAGTTCGATACTGTAGCACAATGATGGATAAGTCATTGACAGAATTGAACTCTGGGTTAGCTCCTCACAAGTATTAGTTGGTTAGTTTGTTACTTAAGATCTCGTGGAACCTGAAATATGCATTTACGACTGTTGATTCTCTATCTCAAAATATTTAGTTTACAGTCCTTTATCATCTGTAGAATTTTGACTCTAAAGCTTTGAGACACCCTGTATTCAGCGACGTTTGACCACACGATATAGCTTCATATATATTTTGTCAACAAACTAAGAATGCCATTTAACGAAATAAAGTTTTAGTTATTTTTATCTAA
Source organism: Rhysida immarginata (assembly GCA_023313115.1). Taxonomy (NCBI): domain Eukaryota; kingdom Metazoa; phylum Arthropoda; class Chilopoda; order Scolopendromorpha; family Scolopendridae; genus Rhysida; species Rhysida immarginata. Next base: position 11,375,376 of record JAHWFO010003124.1, read on the forward strand.
ACGAATTTAGCAATACACATGAAAGAACGATTTCTTCTATTGACATTAACTTTTTGTTTTTCATTAATTTTTTAAATCATGGAAAGTCTATCACGAGGATGCTTGTTTTGCCATATCCGTAAGAAAGCGGAAGCAGAAACATACAAAAAGGAGAAAATTAATTTATTTTCCGTTTCGTTAAGTTATTAAACTAATTGTTCATAAAATAAACATTTAATTTTTATTTTGTCTGTATTTTAAATTTTAAATAATTCTAAATGGTCAAATCAAAGGCATTTTGTTTGCCATAGCTATTTGGAAACTTCAATTACAATAAAGATATGACTGGGAAAAAACGAAGGAAAAATACCAGTTTTAATTCATTTCTTTCGTATGAGTTTTCTTTAGCTTTCTGACTGTTTGGAAAGGAGGAATTCCCAATTTGCGAGCTAGGTGCCTGCCCTAAAATTAAGATTAGGATATAACCAAATCAAAAGTACTCCTTTAAGTAATTTGTTGATAATACCGTCCAAATAAATTGAATAATATACTCATGATTCTTGGTTCGAATCTAGGTCATGGAATTTTTCCTTTCTTTTTTCTGCTTGGAATATTAACCCCAGTTTCACTTACAGCGATTATTTTAATTACAACATTTTTCTTGATCACCGAGCGAATGAATTGCTCTTCGTTGATTGTGCTCAATCGTTTCAACTTAATTAGAAAGGTGCAGACCTTTGGCTCTTGGATTCAACTCGCCTCTCGAATCAGGCTTTAGCTGTAAAGTTCTCTCGTGTCCACTATACGGTAATGAGCTATGGTGTTTCCAGAATTAAGTCGATAGGATTTTTTGAATAATTCCACTGCACACTGACTCGAACATCTCAATATTAAACTATCCGATTCCTATAAAGTTGAAATGGTAAAATATTGGTAGAATAATGGAAATGAAATCGTTGAGGATCAGAGCAAACACACAATTAATGCCAAGGAAAATGTGGATATAAATAATGAAGAATTTTTGGACAAGAGGTTTGTGTCTTCTTATTACATTCCGAGTACCAACAACTTGTACAAAATAAGGATATTGTCAATTTGAAAACATATCAGAAAGTTATAAATAATAAGGTAGTATGATTAAAGTTATTTTAAACATTTACCCATAATGACTACAGTGACAAGAAATATTTATTGAACTAATGCGTCTTTACAGATATCTGTTTCATAAGACACATTCCATATAGTTTACGAGTTTTTTACGGTAAGGCGGAGTTCTAGCTTACGAGTACGTTTTCTACATAGAGTGACCATTTCATATGAACTGTAAAAGTAAAGCAAAGATGGATTTTACGTTTACTATTCCACAATTCACGTGAAAGGAATAATGCAGAAAAAACTTTTCTGGGCAGAAACAATCTTGCCTAACAATCTAGTCTTCAGTTGCAAATGCGGCACCTTTGAACCCACTTAGGGAAAAATGCATGTCAGGAACAGCTCTTTTTGGCATCGATGATCTTTTTTTTACCATTCGATTGGTCTATACCAAGAGTTTCGCCTTCTTCATTAACTTAAAGAAGAAGTGAATTTCTTCAATATCTTCTCACATTACTCTCTCAAGTGGAAACAAAATCAAAAAACATAACAGTGCTGAAGACGTTTATTTTTTCATGAGAATACATCGAAGTTAAAAGACTCGATGCCAAGTCTATGGCATCGTTTGTGGGCATCAAAATATTCTTAGTTATATAATGTCGGACAATTATAAATTCCCTCCTACTCTTGGTAGAACGGTGGTTATCTTCGCTGCGTTCCTAATAGGTTTTAACGCAGAGCAGGAAAATATATTACCCAATATAAACAATATTTTCTTTGAATTTGATGAAAACATAATTTAAAGACGACAAACAAACCGATACTGATTATGGAAACAACTTTCGACCATTTTATTAATTTTTTTTTCAATATGATTCGAATTATTAAGCAAAATTTAAAAATATTACTTTCATCTTAAGTATGTTATTTAATCGTTTAAATGTTAGTTTTTTTCTCATTAATATTTCAACAGCAAAATTCCCAAGTTCGTGAGTGTTAGAAAGGAATAAATGGATAGAGATTACACGCAAATACCTAAAAAAATTTAAAACTTATATATTCGCTTAAGTCGGTTTAGAAGTATATATTAATCTTCATAATTTTTTGCACGATTGAGGAGATTTTATTCAAATAAAGGGTAAAGTCTGTCCTAAATATACATAAATAACCACTTAAAATTTGAGCACTCTAATTTAAATAAGTTCTATATGTAATTTTAGAAATTACAAAAAAGTCATGCTAAATAATGGATAATCCATTGCTTTTAATAAATAAAGAATAGATTATCTTAACAACAAATTTTACTTTGTTTTCTCCTCAGGTATCTAATAACGATCTCTTAAAATTTGAGCTTTCCACTTTTCATAGCTGTAGATAGCAGCTAGAATCAAATGAACAACATAGATGAACGGTCAAAATTCGCAAAAAAAAAAACAACAACTTAAAAGGCTTCCTAAACGCTTCACATATTCCTAATTATGATGGCTGGTGCCGGAGGAGCGTCTTCAGATCCAAATCTACCTCTCAAACTTTTTTTTTTTAAGCAAAATCCGTTTCTGTTAAAAGAAGTTTTAGAAACCGAACATCCAAATTACATTTTGCCATTTACAAAATTATTTTATGAGGCTAATTTTAGATTATGCATTAAACGTATGATCGCAATTTTCTTTTAATGGTGTTCGCTTAAAGATTATGAAATTTTGTTACTTTTCCAATAGCCTGTAATAGTTGTGTGGTGGTAATGATGTTACCAGCATAACAATTACAGACGATGTTTAAAAAAAAAGTTTTTAAGGGGAATGTTACCTTCATAAAGATACAGAAGGCAATAAAAGTTTTTAAATATTTTATTTTTTAGTCCTATTTAAGAGACGATTTTTCATGGTCAAATCCCTGTATTACCTTCCCTTTTAAAGCAATGGCTACGCAAATAGCAGCGCTTATTATTCAATTTAAACCCTTATTTTTTCATTTTAAAGAATGTTGTATGATTTTTTATACACAATTTGCAATGAAAAGTGTTTAACCAAAACCTTACTGAACTTAGCTACAGTACAGCAGCCATTATTCTCTAAACTCGTGTTGTTTGTCTGAGAGCATGCAAGCTCTTAAAGTGTTCGCTGATTCTCTAAACCTCATAACAAGCTTTTAATATGTTTGCTGATTCCAGTGCCACGGGCACTTGTTTCACAAGCTTAAAGGAAAGAACCGATTGTAATAATGGAAAGATTTTATTCGACAAATATTTTCCAGCAGAGTTAGATCTTATTTAATCGTGATCATATTTTTTAGATCTATTGATAATATAATTTAAATACGGTGATCTCGGTGCGCATAACAGCTGCTTATTGTTTTCTTTACTCTGTAAAAAATCGTAAAAACAGAGTCATTCTGAAAAAAACAAATAAAAATTTCGAATTTAAAGCGCAGGATAAGTAACTATTTTCATAATAACAAAATAAAACCATTGATTAATTATAATCATACTTTTTTCCATTACTAAATTAGAAAGTGTTAATAATTGCTAAGATATGGTATCAAATGTAGCTTCTAAAAATAGATTGAAATGCTAAAACCATGGAATATGCACCTTTTTTTATAGTATCGTGTAGAACACCTCCTCTAACCTGGCTAAATGCAACACTTGATGTGGAATCAATTGCAGAAGTGGACGGACTATGTAGTCTGGCCAGTTGCTCACAACTTCGGCGATATTTTCTAAATAGAGAATATTATGCAAATAGATCACTCCAATGCGCTCCATGTCGGACGAACGTGAGGACCACTCCATAAATTTTTTAGCATGAAACCCCTATTTTTACCTTTTTTGAACCTATTAAGTGTACCCTGTTTTTTTCTGACAATTCATTAAATGGAGAAGTTTTTAAAATACCTACCAGTGTTGCGACAGTGTCATTTGTCTATTATCCTAGACAATTCTAGTCAGACAGCGTTGGTCATGATCAGTAAGCACATTACATTTACCAAAATGGATGGTAATGCCTTCCATGAGGATATTCCGATTTATACGCGACACTATTGAATGTTCGCACAACTTTGAGAATTTATTCTCCACAATCAATTTATTCATAAAAATTTGAGAAAAATCCCTAATAATAAAAAAGGACACATAAAAATTAATAATAAATTTTAAAAAAACACATCCTACCCCTTTCCTGTTTTTATTTTTTAACATTTATTATTATTTTTTATGTTTCCTTTTTTCATTGTTGGTGATTTTACTCAAATTTTTGTGAATAAATTGATTGTGGAGAATTGTTATTCTAGAAATTATTCCCCCCCAACTTAATTGAATTGAATTGGAAATTGTATGTCTGGTCTGTCCAGCATCAACTCCGAGCTCTTAAATTCTCTTCGATTTACCATGAATAGACTAGATGTTTTTCAAACTGATACAAGATGTCAAATAACAACTTAGACATCATTGTCTAGAAATTCCCGTAATGTCACGATTCGGTCAGCGTTTGCAGGCTGATATCTTATGATCTTTGATATGACAAAATAATACTAAATATACTAAATACTATATTACGAAAAAAATATTCAATCTCATTTGAGGACTTTGGAAAATATAAACGGCCATTGAGCTGCAGGCAATGTTTATTTATAAGAGAGAATGAAAAAATTAGCGAGTTTTTGTCAGATTAAATGGATCTAACAATTTCAAGTGCAAAGAATCTTTTAAACTCTGAACTAATAAACAAAGAAAAAATTCTGTAAATTTATTATTATTATTATGGCAATTTATTTATTATTTATCGCGGAGTATTTAAATATAAAGCAAAAGCTAGAGTGGTTTCATAAGAATGGCTAGTTTAAGGGTTGTAAATAGACAACTTCATTAAACTTCATTAAAAAGTAAATAAAACAAAATAGCCGGAAACTGTGGACACCCATATACAATATCGGAATAAAAGGAAAACAAAACTACACAGATTTTTTTTATATATGTTTTTTATTTTTTATTTTTTTATTGACTCATATATAAAGAAACTCTTTGTGGATTTGTGTTTTCCTTTTATTCCGATATTGTATATTCATTAAAGAGAACCAAGATTTCTTCTTTCATATATCTTGAAAAGTCAAGGGAAACAGTTTGCATATTTATAAGCATCTTTAGAATATACAAGTTATCATCCTACTTAAATCAAACTTTATAAATAAATTGGAAATTACCTACTTTAATCTAATAAAATTGAACATTTAATTAGAAATTAATGCCTTTGGTTAGCTTGGTCTAAAAATGTAATCCGAGAACTAATACTAAACTTTCTCGGTTGTTAGATCACTGCTTTCTTCAAAATGAAACTTTATAAGCCATGATTACATAGAAGTGTGAAGAGTGAGACAGCATATATTTACAAATATTTATAAAAATTTATTTTCTAAAGGTCTAAATGTTAAATAGATCAAATTTTTATACCCTTGATCTTCTCTTTATATTGCAATAGGCGTTGGTGTGAAAGGAATTATGACGATTAGAAAACAGTTATATAAGTTAATATAATAACTATGAAAGATATATAATATTATATAATATATAACTATGAAAGATTTCAAACTTATGTTAAACAACGCACGCACACACTAAGGTACATACAGATATCATTTTAAGTGATTTCCAAACGGCGAAAACAGTAACCTCTTTTCCACAACAACTGTAAACGAAAACCGCATTTCGGATTGAAGTGTGTTTCGCTTTCAACATGCGCATGTAAGGTTTTCGTTTACAATTGTTACGGATATAGTTTATCTTCTATTTTTATTCTGTTTATCTACATTTGCTGATAGATAATGGATTTTTTTCTCCTTTAATTTTTTTAAAAGTGGATCTGCTGAATAATTATTTCTGCATACGCAAAGCCAGTTAGAATGCAATATTCAGTTGCTGTTACTTCTATTATTTAATAGCAAAACGATTAAAAAAAAAAAGATACTATAGCAACGTCTTGTAATAATGATTCCAATTCCTTCAATGCGTTTTTTTCTCAGTATAAGTTATCCTATAAACGATTTTCTGAATATAAATGCGCTTTATTAATAAGCTTCTTGCATTATTCTTCATGGATTACTTTATAAATTAAAATATTACTTAAATAAATTGTCTTAGAGCCATCATGATTCTTAAGGAGTTAAAATGTTTACAATTTATTATTTAGATTATACACATAAATTATTGATACGCTTTTATAAAAAATAACACATGAACGTTTAGTAATTAACCTAACTTCTTATTCAATAAATGTGGGCTAGAGTTTAAAACAAAACAAAACTGTTTGTTTCTCTGTGAAATAACATAATAAATAAAGTTTAATCAGTTATTATTCGTTTTTTATAATTGAATGTGATTATTTCACTTTAAACAAGCCAACGCAGCTATTTCTTTTTATTAAAAATAGTAATGCTTGCACTAGCATCGCCATAGTGAAGTTTCAATAGTTTAACCGTCTGTTTTTGTCTTAAACACTTTTTTTACATGGAAATTCTTATGATTTTACATATCATAACCGTATAACAACCATAATAAATTATTGTTTAACACTAATTACTTAACACTAATTACTTAACACTAATTATTTAACACTAATAACTATCATGATATTAACAAAAATTCGTACAATAATACGAACCGTGTAAGATCTTACTGTATAAATTCTCATTAAATCTGCAGTATATATTTACATAATTAATTTTATAAAACATTGTAATTTTAAATTCATATATGTATATTCAGTTCAATGATATATCCAACATTATAATCCAATCACGAGTACAATATACGATACTGTATATTTACATATCATAAATGTTAAACTGATTGTCACAACTGCATTTTATGCACGCGTAGATTCCAATATGACTAAAAGAAAAAAAAAAAAAAAAAGAAAGAGAGATTTTAAGTGCTCTCAAACTACTTTAGCGCCTATATCTTCATATTTTATTTGTTCTCATTTGTCTATTCATCTAAAACAATCCATTTCATGAGCTAAATTAAAAGTTTCTCTTTATTAATCATTACTCCTAGATAAGAATTTAATTTAATTTTTCCTACTTGTTTATGTAAAATTCAATTTAATCGCAAAAAGCATTACTCACAAGAAATTCCTTAATTATATTGCAGAAAATTTTTTCACACGAAGTCTCCATAAATTATTCAGTGTCTCGAGTTTGGCGACATGTAAATTCATACAACGTTTTCTGGACATTTGAATTCACCTGGTATCTGTAGGCTGGATTCATTTTCATTTTCCAATGTCATGTTTAATTTGTGCTCTGCTTAAGAAAATGAGTTTCATCTCAATTTTCATGTAGGCGAAAATGAAAAACGAGTTCCAGTAGCATCTTTATAAACGACTGAACAAGGTCAACAACTCCTCATGAATTAAAATGAAGACAATTAAGAAAATAACGTTATCGAATCGAGAAGACAGTGAGGGGAGCTATTGAAACCGAACTTTCTCTAAACTCTTTTTAATCACCAGAAAAATCATTAGTCAGATAAAGCGTTGCATATTTTTAAAGAATTTGTAAGAATGTACAATTTTGGGATTTTGAAATACTATAAAGTTTTGAGTTAAAAAAGAGAGAGGTAAAACGTTTATATATGTTAATTATAAACTATAAATATATTCGTATTAAGTTACACTTTAAAAATAGAAACTTTTTTTGTTTAGACTAACCTTCTTTTTTTTTTCTTTCGCTCTTTTACGATCACTATCGCATTAAATAAAGGTCAGTATTTAGATTCTTAAGTGGTATCCAAATGGCAACAAAGGTGGCTTTTAGAGAAAGTGCGTTTATTAGAACGAGTGCGAGGCCAAATGATGACGCCGAGCTATGGCCGCGGCCAGAGAGAGGGAGAGCGGCGGCGAGCGGTTCCTGCCTCTCCCGTCGGCCCCAAGAGGAATGTCCGATGAGACGCTGATAAAAAGACGCGAGTTGTCGGTCAGGTTGCGCCTCCAGCCAAAGTGCACCTGCTCACGCGGCTAATCAACGGCGAGCGAGAGAGAGCGGACGGACCCTTCGAAACTGCCATGTACCACGGCTTTCGTTTGCAGTCACTAGAGGCCGCATTCTCGAACACTTCAAATGCTCCTTTCATCGTTATCTCCGTAAAACAGCAGCGAGTTTGTTTTTTTGTTGTTTTTTTTACATTTAAAAAATTACTGCGTATTTCATTTAAATATGATACTCAACATTTCGTAGTTAAAACTTTAATAAAGCGAAGGTTTAATTTTTTTCTTCATGTTTTCAAGCCATTATAAATAGCATTCTTCTTATCTTATGTTTTATAATAAACTTTTTCCGTATACTATAAGGAGGGCTATAATTATAGGGATTCGTGAACGTATATAAAATCGCAAGACCAATAATCATCGCATTCCTCGGCTATTTTCTTCGTGCTCTTAAAATCTTAAAGTGTGCACTTAACCTTGGGAAAACTTTTATTTGGTCAGAATTTAAAAAGGGAAACCCTTTTATATACGTGGTTTCTATCTAATATTAATACACTTTTGATTAAACTCCATCTGGTTCATCTAATGAAATTGGAATCGTTTACTTATTAATCGATTTATCTAATCATTTAATTATAATATTCGTACTTTTCATTTAGGATGATGTCTTTTTAAAATTAAAAATAGCATGTTTTACCCATTTTATTAAGACAATTTTATGAAAATCAATATTATCATCTCGTATATGATATGCATTACAGATAATACAGGGCTACAGTGTTTGACAGATTAATTTGATTTCAAAACACTGTATTTTCCAATATACCACACATGCATATATAATTGCTACATGAAAAAAAAAACGTTATTTAACCAAGTTCACGTACATCCACACGGGTGGAATTTAGGGAACACATCAATGCTGCTGTGAAGATTATTGGCAGGGAAATGCTATAAAATATATGGACCGAACTTAACTATCGCTTGGATGCGTGTCCTGTAACAAGAGGAGCACACAGAACATTCTTAGTTTGGTTTGGTATGAACGTCCTTTTCAACTGCCATGGTCATTTCAGGACGGCATTATAGGGGCTGCAAATTTTGCCTCGCAAGGATTCTTCAACGTGCAGCCGGCAAACGACTACACGGGACCAAGGGCTTTACTTCCCTTCCGAAGGAAGTGTGTGATCTCAGGATTTTCCCCCTGAAAAAATCCTCGTCGTCCTCGGCCGGGGTCGAACCCGCGTCCTCAGGCATCAGAGAACATTCTTAGAATGTGAGGAAAAACTTGAAGAGTTTACGGTTGTTTTCATGTATCAATTATGAAAATCATTGAATAACTGTGGAAAGCGACATAATAACAGAAGAAACACATCTTATCCACAAAATATTTTACTATATATTGTCTAGTAAAATATTTTGTGGATAACAGGTGTTTCTTCTGTTATTATGTATCAATTATATCTATATTTAATGATATTTTTAGTGGTATTTAATGATCAAATAGTATACACAAAAATACTGGGTATATACAGTACTTTGATAGTACATGTTCTTTCAATAAGCAGATCCAGTATTTGTCGCATATTATGGCTAGTAAAAAGTATCTCCTTTATAAAATTCGTAATATCTTGACATAAATGAACTAAAAGTGCTTTTTTTAATGCGACGGTTCTCTCAGTATTGAGCTATGCTACATGTATATGGACAGCCACTACTTCTGCTCGATTGCAACCTTTAAAGGTGGCCTATAACGACTGTGTTCGCACAGTTTTTCGCTTAACAAAATATCAGTCTGTCACTACATATTGTAATGAAAAGAACATTTTTACCTTTAATGGATATGTTGCCTTCCAAAAGTGTAAAACCTAGCGAATGCCCTGAGGGATGAGTCACATCCTTTACATTACATATCAGATCATTTCATGGATACAGTGCACACTAGAGCTACACAACGTTACAAATTTATTAGTCAAAGGCAGTCCACTTTTATGTCAAAATGTTTTCCAAATAATGCTATAAACCTCTGGAACAATCTACCCCAAAATATTCGATGCAAAATATATAACTGTTCACGTTTATCATGTAAAGTCTCTTGTAAGCACTATAATAGTATTCTTAAAAAATATATTATTAGTAACTTGAATAATTATTGAAATGATTTTTAGATGTTTAGTCTATTCATGATTTATTCGTTTCTAAGGAATTATGTATATATATTTTTAGATAAATTTTAATTGTACATTACACATCATTTGTACAATTTTTTTTTATAAACCCAATTGTCTTTACTGTTAAGTATCAGCTTGTTCTGCCAAAAATTTTTCCCATGAGATATTTTAGGTTTATACATATTTTGATAATTTCTTTTAAATTTATTTTTTTTTATGTAATATTTTATATAACTAGTATTATGGTGTAGGTTTTTATGTATGTTGTATTATCATGTAAACAATACTTTTATTAGAGTGTTCCATATTTAAATAAAAATAAAAAAATATGTGTAATACTTTGGAAAATACAGTGTTTTGAAATCGAATGAGTCATTTATAGTAATCCGGTAGATTGGTCCTTGACTGAATCAGTTCTTTTTGGCATCGACTCACAACTATGAGGATCTTGTTGATGACTCCACGCGATTGATGACTCACAACTATGAGGATCAGTTGATGACTCCGGAAGTTCGGCGCTCTTTGTTCCATGTAGCACTAAAGATTTTCGATAAGACTCAAATATCAGGAATTTGGTGACTAGTCGATATTCTCTGATTGCTCGTCGCTCCAATCTCAGCGATTCCGAATATGCTCTTCCTTGGGATGCTGAACATAAGGCAATAATTAATCGTCCAGGAATCTGAAATATAGTCCCATTGGTTTATGAACACAGAAATTTCAACCAAATGTTCCAATCTTCAGGTAAAACACTCCGGAATAGTATGTTTCCCTCTAGACTCATGAAGATTCGATCTATGATGCACTCTACTTCAGCTTTTTCGGCGCTGAGTTCATTGGAAGGATTTCTTTCAGTAGGCATTCCATCAACGAAGTGATGTGAGCAAACTTTTATCTGGAAATTATTAGAAATTTTCTGAGATATTCACTCAGGACATTAAAAGACATGAAGTGTACTTAAAAGCCAGTCCAACCAAAAAAAAAAAAGGGGGGGGGGGGCTCAGGAAACAAACTTGCTGATAAAATTCTTTATTGAATCAATGATTTTCCTATTTAATACGGATAGCCAGGGTCTTTTAGTTTTTTAATGTTTCGGTAATTAAACAGCCTCAATGGAACCAACCAAGCTCAAAACAAAAAACTTCTTTCCATTCACGAAGCTTTTTGTAGCTGCTATTGTAGCCAACAAGTGCACAAACAATGCCATAGATTCCGCCAAATGGCATCTTATAAGATAAATTAAATTCCAATTTACGATTATGCATAAAAGCACATTCGTAAATTCCAATCTACAACCTTAATGCTAAAAGCACCGAAGTTCACACAGTTCACTTTAACATGCACTCTCATAATGGTGGCTGACGCGAAGCTATCTAGCGGTTATCTTCGAAAACAGCACTAAAGAAACTTATCTATAGTATTTTATAAAAATGTACATTCGAGTCATTAAAAATACTTCTAAGTGGATTTGTACTTCCCCTATTTTTCGCATTCTGGTCTTGGTGAAGACTTTGCATTAAATTAGTGCTTGCTTCCTTTTCAAAATTGTAATTTATCCTGTAGATCCTGTAGGAAACTGGCTGCATATATCAACACACCAAAAAACTAAATTAAAAAAAAATATCTTTATCCGTTTCCCCCTTTTCCTTTATAATAGAAGATATATTTTAGAAGTCAATGAAATTATTTTACAATATAACAAAATTATTTTACAATTACCTCTGGGTGTGTCCAGATAAGTATGTATGAATTTCGATTTTATTCACTATAATGATTCGCTGTCAAATATATGGCTCTGCCAGATCTATCCACGCACATTTGGGATTCGCTCAAAATCAAATGTAAGAGGGGAGTTCAATAAGTAATGCAACACATTTTTTTTCTCGGCCAATTTTGGTTGGAAAAACTGGACATTTCTTGTGGAACATTTTCAAACATTTCCGCTTCGTCTCGTAAAGTTTCATTGATGTCCGATATGTGACAGCGCTATAGTGAGCTGTTAAAATGGCGTCTACAATGGAGGTGCGTCCCAAACAACGGGCAGTGATTGAGTTTCTTTTGGCGGAAAACCAGAGCATCTCAGATATTCATAGGCGGTTGCAGAATGTCTACGGTGATCTGGCAGTGGACAAAAGCACGGCGAGTCGTTGGGCAAAGCGTGTGTCATCATCGCCGCAAGGTCAAGCAAAACTGTCTGATCTCCCGCGAGCTGGCCGGCCGTGCACAGCTCTGACTCCTGCAATGTCGGAACATGCGAACACTCTCATGTGTTTGATTGTGATCCGTCGATCTGCTCGAATGGAACTAGAAATTGATTTCCATTATAAACCGATCACTCTCCTCAACAAAAATTAAAGAATACATCAGTACCTCTAAAAGAACTATAATTATAATTTCCAAACGGCTAACAGCTTGACATCACATTGAAAACGAAGACTCCCAATTACGAATATTATGGGTATTTCATTCCATGTTAATATAAACATTTCCATCTGAGCTCAAAAATGGACTGTATTTGGCATTCCAATTTCTTTCTTTTTTTTTTTTTCAATCTTCCAAGTAGTGTGCTTTGATAGTTTTTATATAGTAGGCTTTTATATGGGAAGAAGTACTTATATCCTATCTGGTTCATAGTAATACCGTCGTCAATGATATGATATTGTTCAGAAATTCAAGATAAATAGCGGCATTCATGGTTGGCTTCGCTGTAACTGTAACTCAAGGCTCGTTCCCACACAAAACATACACTTATTCTTTTCATTTCTGCAAGTTATCTCAGTTGACAGAGCGGAGAATATGAAAAAAAATTACTTTTATTCTGTGGATTTTTTTTTTATCTACTTATCATCGGTTATCAATTTTCCCAAACAGCAGTTTACTTTTCCCCGAGGTATTTAGCTTCCCTCCGAATTCGGCTAGAAAATCAGTGAACAGTTTAAATGTTAAAATATTCTGAAGAAGATACTATCTGAGTCAACAGGAGGCCTCTAATAGTCAATTTGAAGTGAAAAATAATGTTAAAAATATCTTTGGTGGTAAAAAAAAAAAAAAAAAAAAAAAATCACTGAGCACAGATAGGATTCGATTTGGCCGAGATGATGGAATCAACCCAAGCGGCAGACAGTTGCCTCAGGAACAGGGGATTGAGAGACAGGTTTTGACCTACACATCGGACCCCCGGCTGTTCAGTGAGATTAGATTCGAGGAATACCTGTTGACACTTTTCAGATCTCGGCATCTCATCTGAGATTAAAATCTCTAGATCCGAAATCGAGACGATCCCAAGATTTGTCATTTTTGATGTTGAAAAAGGAAATGTATTCTTTCACTGTGAGAGAAATACGAGAACTCATGAACTCAGAAAAATTCAAGAGATTAATGAAAAAGTTTTCTATAATTTCTTATTACAAAGATTGAACATATATCTACCAAGTTTTTTCGAATTTGAAATATTCTTATACAGGTAAATCCATTGTACCAGAACAGTATTAAAGTAAACTATTTTTAGAATGGAAAACTAATGCTGAAGTTAAGCCATTCATTACATAATAATATATATTGGCCTTTTTATAAAAAAACATTTTTAATAACATTTTTAATAATAACTGATAGGATGACGAACACTTTATTAAATTAAAAAGTATCACGATCGATTTCATGAAGACAGGAAAATTGTTTCGCTTCTATAAGGCCATGTTGCGTTTTAAATGGCCACTTATGTAATTTAAATTTTTGTCTGATCTAAAGTTCATTGTTTTTTTCCCCGAAATGAAGTTTCAGTGGAAGAAAGAAAAACAATTAGCTTCATTTTTCTTTTAATATTAACACTTGAATGGACATGATAATAGCTGTAGAAAATAATTTCACGTAAAGTATTGTGGGATTCTGAGCCAACATTTTTATGGCAATTATTTCTTATTTATTTTTCGTTTAAATCTTTAATGTAATTTTGTAATTTACACCACCCATTTCCATTGTAAAGGATACATTGAAAACTATAGAGTGGCGGAAGAGAATGATCTCAACATTTTTAATGGCAGTTATTTCTTATAAACCATACTTATATAATTATAAAATCGAAGATTCCAATCACGATCGATTTCTTCTTCGATCGACATTTTAGAGCGCTTGCCGTTGTGAATCGGTTTTCATGCGACACTGTCATGTATTCACGGCAACAGTAAATGAACTCGTTCAAGGTACACTCAGAAAAGGCGATAAGCAGACTGATTAAATTTGTGTGACTAAGTCATCCACAAGTACTTTTTAATGAGATAACACATTGAATAGAGAAGCATGAAAATCACATATATCTTTTTCGTCGGGCTTTATTTCTGTAAGAGTGAGGCCATTGTCGACAGCTCTTTTCCTATTGTCAACATCGAAGATGGTGCTGTTCAAGGAGAAACAATGTTCGGTGAAGGTGGGAATCGTTTCTACTCATTTAGGGGGATCCCCTATGGCCAGCCCCCTATCGGAAACCTCCGATTTAAGGTAATTCACACATAGTATATTAAACGTTTAGACTATAAAATCTTAAAACAAAATAGCTACATGTATGTTATAAATATAAATAGTAATATTTCGGCTACTTAATATTTAATAATTATTGTCTAAATTATATAGCTCTATATAATAATAATATTTACGAAATAAGGCTTTAATGTAATATGATAATGTTATCTTTATTTCCAAAGTATATTATGAATGACTGTGTTGTTACATAACATTGGATTATTGATTCAATCGATTTTTATCTAAGTTTCAAAATTAAGAATTTACTTAGGTTGCTGAGAAACAGGCCGATTTTCAATACAGTATTTCCATTAGAGATAGTATGCACTTTCCATTAGCACTTTATAATCCCTTTCAGGAAATAGACAAAACAACACTGAGTGGCTAATTAATTAGGAACGCCACTTGATATTACGTTGAACCTCTCTGTAGCCGCTATTACTGGAATTGTCGAGGATTCCAAATTTCCGAAAAAATCTTCAGGTATTTGTTCCTTTTCCTCGATTATGGCAGTACTCTGACAGACTGTAAAATTGGTGACTTCGAACGCTGGTGTCCCTTCAATCTTATCCCGTGGATGCTCGATCGACATCACAGCTATGAAAGAAGATCAAACTCGTTGACCTGATCATTGAGTTATTCTGATACTATTAGAGCCTTATTGTATAAGGAATTATCGTCCTGGAGGAATGCCGATGAGCATGAATGGGTGAATTTGCTGCGCAAGATTCCACGAATGAATCTAAAAGGTTGTCCAGCACCTATCAGAAGGTGAAGGGGCAAAAGGGGGCGTCTGACCTGAGCCTCACAATATTAGAGGCCTCAACTTGGTAACTCAATGCAAGTTTATTTGACTTGAAGGGCTCAAAATTATAGTTGTCCCGGGCCTCGCATTTACTCAGAAAGGCTCTGAGGTTTTCAATGCAGATGAGGGGTCATGGGGCGGACTTAGCCTGTTGGCCCACCCGATGAGGCCTACTTAAGGCCTCGGCACCATTCCACAGCACCCCTTGCCCCCTCGGAAGGATCGCCCCTGTGAAAGGTCCATCGTTTCGTGTTTTTGACGCCCATGCAACCTTTTGTTTCAATAGAGATCGAAATTACAAAGTTCTTCCAGTCGTCAGCAGTAAGATGGCGGCGTTTAAGGCCCACTGAAAGGGGACGTTCTGGGGCGTAGCTACCATAGTTCTAAGTGATTACACTCACTAACCAAAAATCATGGCAAATCTACTCCAATCAAGTTCCCTGTAAGTTTTGCTTCCATTCTCAGAATGCAGGTGCACAGGACTCCTTGATATCACACAATCATTGTAAGCAAAACTAGCTGCAGAAATGGCAGCACGACGAGAGCTATCCGCATTTGAACGGGGGATGACTGTTGGTGCCAGACGGATGGGTGCCTCAATATCAGATGTAGCCAACACCCTGCAATTTTCCCGCACAACCGTTGCAAGGTTCTATCGAGAATACACCCAACGACGGGTTAAAATCCATGTCGGACAGCGGACTGGACCGCGGACTGGACCTCTGGCATGCTTCATTGATGCCAGAGGTATTCGCCGGGCCACACGGTTGCAACTGCTGACGAAGGGCGACAGCGGGCCAAATCACCATGCGGTACATCCAGGGACGTCTCACAACTGTGTCTGTGACGACAATCGTCGAACCTTGGCAGCTCCAGGCTTTGGAAGCAAAAGGCCACGACGGGTGCCACTCTTGACAGCTGCACATCGTCGGCAACGCCTAGCCTGGGCCAACCAACATCGACATTGGACCGCTAAGGACTGGCGAAGGGTTGCCTGGTCCGAGGGGTCACGGTTTCCGCTGTATCGGGCCGATGGTCGGTTTCCGCTTTATCGGGTCATAGACCCCGCTTGTCAAATGGGGACCACTCAGGCAGGTGGAGGCTCCATACGGTTCTGGGATATTTTCTCAAGGCATGCAATGGGCCCATTGGCGCATCTGACATCCACTCTGCGTGCTACTTCCTACGTCGATCTGCATGGGGACCTCCTGCACCCCTTCATGAACTGTTTTTATCCCGCGAGTGACGGCATCTTCCAGCAAGATAATGCGCCTCCACACACGGCCCTTGTAATGCTGGAGGAACATGCTATCGAATTCACGACAATGATTTGGCTTCCACGTTCCCCAGATTGCAATCCCATTGAACATTTGTGGGACGTCATCGAACGATCTGTCGTCACCATCACCATTAACTTACTCCTTCGAGGAGTTTTGCGCCATCCCTATATCTTAACGACTGCTGTATGATGGTCGCAGCAGCCGGGACCGACGGCTTTACGTGCCCTCCGAAGCACGAGGGGAGATGGAAATTTCCAGGTGGTCACCCAACCTGTGATTAGCCGCGCCCAAGGTTGCTTAACTCCACCATCGCATTGAGCAAGGCGAGACAACTGAGCTACGGCTGTCCCCAACACAACTGGAAAATGCAGCATCGTTATGGAGTGCAGTGGAGGCGGCATGGTTTGCAGCGCCTGTGGATGTGTTCCGGGGACTGGTAGACTCTCTTCCACGACGGGTCGCTGCCGTTATCCGGACCAGAGGGAGCCCAACACGTTATTAGCCAGGTGTGCCATGACTTTTGGTGAGTGAGTGTAGGTGGATCCAGGGCCTGGAACTGGTAGCTTGAATACTGGGATGGGGTAAGGGGGCCCGAATCTTGGCCCGTTGCAACAGTAGCACTCGTAGAGGCCGTCGGCTGTGAACATTAATTCTTCCCAATGTTCGGCGAGTCGTTCATTAAGAAATGTTCATTGTACGTAGCTATTATTTGACTAAATATGTACGTAGTAACAATGCTCAGTTTTCCTTGTCATCGAGCATTTTGTTTCCCATTTCAGGCCTTCTTCTGGTTAGATGGTTCTTGTGCTTTTTTGCCACCTGTAGCAACCTGTATTATTGCAGGTTTTAGAAATGCTGGGACCTGTGCACCTAGTATCAACTACCATTTTCGCTAACTCACGCAAAATATTCAGAACAATTGATTACATATTCAAATGAAAGCATCAGGCTTCTTTGTTACGTATCGCGTTACCGGAATAATCCACTTTCAGGGAGGGCGATAATCCTAATCAATTGGCCTTTGGTGTATTTCTTTTCTATTTCATCATTGTTATTTATGATATCGCCTTTTTAATAGTAAGGCATCAAAATACAAGGCGAGTTTAAAGTCGCGCACATCAAACTCGTTTAGCAGCCCATTTGAGAATTTAAATGAAAATAAAGTATCACAAAGATTAGTTGAAATACTGGCTTTTATTTTTACCAGACAAACTTTAGGTGTTACAATAAATGTTCGAAATGGCGTCCATTTTCGCGAATACAAAAGCGCATTCGTTTTACACCAAATTTCGTGAGAATCTGCGAAACGGTGAACTAATCGTGTCACCGTTGAGTTATTGGGGACTGCTGCAACAGGATATTTCTTCCGAAACTCTTCAATGACATGAGAATATGACTTTCGAGCATAATGACACTCCAACATGAATATTCGCTGTTCCTGGCAAAGCAACATGCCGCCACGTTGAACAACAAACGCTTCACAAATGAAGTCTGAGCACGAGATCACTGATACCAATTGAAATACATTCGAAACAAGTTGCACTGCATTTACCGGGAGGAAATCGAAACTCAATGCGTGTTCACTGAATTACGGGCCATTAAACTTTGATGTGCGCGACTTTAAACTCACCCTGTAGTAAGACATTCAAAATAGAAATGAAAGTTACTCTTACTATTATTGATATTTATAGGGGCCGGTTCCAAAGATTCCATGGGAAGGGATTCTAAATGCAACCAAGGATGGCCCATCATGCCCTCAAGGAGAAATGGTCACTAAAATCTACATGGGATCAGAAGACTGTCTCTATCTAAATGTTTACACACCGACAGTAAGTCAAAATATTCAAATTATATTAAAGGGGAAGTTCAGCCAAATATGAATTGCATCTAAAATTTAGCAATCTTAAAGGGTTCCTGAAAGGTATAGTTTGTTTCGATAATAGATCGATAACAATCTGTAAAAACTGAAATTTATTAAGTATTCTTTAATGCGCGCATGACAGAAGTAGGCGCAGTGATGCACGTTCAACGGGCAACGCTAAGCGGTCTGATCACCAGCGTGTGTTTTCCCTATTGCAGCTGTGCTGGTGAAAAGGTAAATAAAAATTTAAACGATGGAGAAAAAAAATGGAGTTTGAGATAGCTCTATTGAACCCGAGTCCGATACCTCTCCCACTGATGAAGAAATTGTCAGCAGCGACGAAAATATAGATCAAATTTCATCGTAAATTTATAGCAAGATCTATAATGGCATTAATACGCTGTTAGATGCTGATTTGAATATAGTAACGCTTCTCTCCTAATGTATCCAGTCGCGTCCGATTTAAACATCATGGACTGTATCATAAATTACGTCAGCGAGCAAAAATAATTTCGAAAATAAAATTTGCGAATGCAGTGAATTATTATTATACTTATACATGTATATTATTATAGGCAACAACTTATTCAATATTACTTTACTGAACTAATTTAGAATAACCCTGTAAGTTATTAACAGAAGAGGATGCAAATTCATAATATAAAAGCAATATCGTCACGTGAAAATCGTAGGAACGATAAAGCTTGTTTAAAAGACACTAACACAAACGATGCGGAAGCATAGAGAAAAGTAAAGATGTAGAGACGATAACTGAATTGGTGAATATGTATACAATCCAGTAGACCTTTAAATGCGAAAGCAATGGGCGCCAAATTAGAGAAAGATAAATCAAAATAAATAGACAATTTGAATCAATGAAATCAAAAGAATGTGAATGTCTCCGATATTATGGGACCCCAAGTCGTCTAGATGCTAAAAATGCTTTCAAATTTCATGGATAGATTCCCTTCAGGAAATTATTCGCATTTATTATTCCGGCACACAGTAAGTATTTGAATGAGGTCAGCTAAGGGAAACGATCAGTCCTTTACTTAAAGACAATAAATAAGCAGTCGTTAGTTAAAAGAATAATGCTATACAAAATAGTTTCACAGAATATACATGTAATAACTTGCCTAAGTCCAATCAATGGTAATATTTAATTGATAATTAATTTTTATAAGAATGCTAAGCACAGTCTTGCAGCCGATGATGATCAGCGCCTTTCCAAAATTTTAAGATTTAGAGATACCGTGCAAAATAAGCAAATTATCAAGAAACGGTACGTATTAAAAAAAAATTGACATTTTGTCGATTCTGCAGTGTTCAAGTAGTAATGAAATTTTTTTATCATGTTTTAATTGATACATATATCATAATTAAGAGTATTCTTTATAAATCCATTAGATTCCTGAAAATGATGAAGCTCTGCTAGACGTAGTAGTCAATTTTCATGGAGGAGGATTCCAGATTTTGAATGGAAGCAGCCTAATATTTGGCCCAGGTCGTTTCCCTTTAGACCAGGCCTTATTAGTGTCTTTCAATTACAGATTGTCTGCGTTAGGTAGGTAAGATTAAAAGGAAAACCAAATATATACTTTTTCATAGTCGTAAGCAAACTTAAATCCAACTAGAACCTGGAAAGAATTTTCCTGGATGAATTTCCCTCCCTATAAACCCATTACAACGCAATCATTTTTTGAATAAAATGCCTTATAGCAAAAATAAATTAATTCCATCATTTTTAGTGCTTTAATTATAAGCTTGATGTGTTGATTTTATATGAGCCAAGCCACATGTTGAAAATCTAGCCGCCACCTCTGTCGCATTGACATTTAAAAGGAATGTAGACAAGGCTTCGCGAGACGGGACTCTATGCCAGAAGGCAAGAAATGTACATGTCTCATCTTATCTTGCTTTCTCCTCGATAGATATGATGCAGACAGTAATTACTCACTTCAACACAATAATGTTGAGTCAGTGTTCTCTTTATTGTAGATTTTTTTTGCAAAGTGATTCTGAAAGTAGAATGAATCACTTATAGGTAACGTGGTGGGACTCATTTACCATTCCTCTAATATCAGGAAATAAGATCAATATAGACGAAAATATTCTAATTGGATAAATTGGAAATTGATCTACTGAATGTCCAGCTATTAAATAATTGGTGTCACGGGGTTTTGTAAAGTGCAGGTACCGTTAACAGAGAGGGAAAACACTAATGAGTGTATGAATTAAATAATTTAATGAAACTACTAGTAGGCTGCTACACTTGGCAGAATAACATTTCAATCCACAGAAATATGGTGGAAAAAGTTCATTGTAAAATTAGTAAGAGTTTCTTTAATTGGTAAAGTCTTGAACCTGGAGAAATGTGGAGGGCAAGGGCGGCAATAACGATAAATTACTGAGTGCCTGGGACAATCCGTCAGTTTCCAGTAGTGAGGTCGGCTCAGACGAGACTGTCATAAATAGAAAAGCAAAATAACGCCCTTATTAATACGTGGCACCTTTGGAGCAGTTCTTAGACACTATCAACTACTTTACAGTTAAACTACAGCCTAGACTTAATAACATAATGCTTACATCTAATCGTTCTCCGTTCAAGTCAGGAACGGAGCGGCCGCGCATCACGTAACAACGAAGCCCCTCGTTACCTGCAAGATTATACGGACAGCTGCTGGCGATCATCTGGACGTCGCTATCGGATGAGTTTGCTCCTATCTTGGCCTCACCGTCGTTAGACGTGGCGGCGTAGAACGTCCTCGACGAATATCCTGGATGACGCTGCTGAGTTGGCGAGCTCCATCGGTTACTCCGACATCCTATCCCGTAGCCGGGCCTTGACGTCTTGGCTCTCCCTCTCGCTCGGGTATCGACCGCTTGTCTTCGTCTCTTGTCGTTAGTTCGTGGCTGCGTCGCAATACTTCTATTACTTCCCTTCGTATCCACGTGGCACACAACGACTTCTTTCATAGTTCGTGGCACACAACTCCCTTGGTCGCTTCCTTCCTTCTCGCTCGCTCTGGAGGCGTCTCTTTCGTTCTCCATCGCCGATCCAGCCTTCCCGCGGCAGCATTTTTCTTTCCTCCGTCCGCAATCGAAGCCGAAACCACGCTATCCTTTTTTTCCAGCGCCGACGCCCCGCGTTTCCGTCGTCGATCTCTCTTATCGCCCATTGGCCGATATCTTCTGTCCTCAACCAATGAGCAATCGGTGGAACCACGGACTCCAAAGGGGGAGATCGATCGCCGAGCACTTTCTTGCTTGCTCCCGATCGCCTCTGAAATCGTCGACAATTGGGAACATTATAAAAGCAATGTCACGACAGCAAATTTAGAGCAAAGCTGTCAAACGGGACAGAGAGGTTAATATTTCCCGACTTAAAAATCATTGAATGTGTATGAGGTCTAGGCCAGGTTGGATTTTGAATTCGCCAATTTTCACCAATTTATAAAAACTGCAGTTTGCATTCATGGAAAGAAAGGACTGTATCCTTTTCACTGGATCCCGTACTTAATAAATTAGTAGACCTAATGATAGCTTATCTTACAAGGTCTAATAATGATAGCTTATCCTTGGAGTTACCAATTCGCCCGGGATAAGGCATAAAGCCACAACTCCAGACTTGCAGTCCAACATTAAATCCATTGCGCTATATTCTGAAGCGTGGCAGATATTGTTTATTTTTTACTTCAGTGGCTCTAAAAATAATAAATAAATAAATAAATAAATAAATAATAAAAAAGCGCGCTGACTTTCCCACCGCCTTTTTTCGAGAACAAACTGAGATGCGTGTCCTCCCCGAATTAGTTAATTTTCCTACAACATAAATATTTTTATAGTTGTAATAAGTCTTTCATTTTGAACTGGGTTTTAATATTTATTTATTTGTCTATTTAATCATAGAACATAACGTTTTATTTGCCAGTTATGAAGTGAATAACTACAATATTTGGACCTTACTTCAAACTTTTCTTCAAAGAAATATCTACAAAATTTGTTTCGGCCTTTTCGTTTTTCGTTTCTCATTTTCCCAGTTCTTCACATCGTTTACCATGCAAGGATTCATTTTTACCAGAGACGTTTGTAAAAAGATTCATTTATACTATTAACGTCTCTGATTTTTACGTCTGGCTGAAGATGAGAACAGTAGTTCTCGAAAAGCTTAGCAGTATACACACATAATTTTCGTTTATCTCCTGACAATGATTCTCTGCAACCATGATTTTGGTGTTCTATTGATAAAAGGTGGATACCAGTTCTAGAACATTCGTACCATAATGTAGGTCTGCAAGTTTCAGCTAATTTTTGAACTTTAATTTAAAAAGAATTCGCCTGTTAAATATAATTGTGTTAAAAATAATATTTCTATTTAATTATAGAACACAACGTTTTATTGTCAATTATTTATTTATTTGTACAAGAATATCCCATTGGAATAAAAGGTTAAACAGAATTTAATTTAACAAAGGAGCATAATGATAAATCAGTTATTCATCAAATTGGGTCTTAAAATAATATTCCTATAAATGAGAACGAAAACAAGTCAGCCTGTTAATAAAGGTATGATGAGTAAGGGTAAAGACTTGATGACGTATTTCTACAGGTAACTCATTCCATAGATGGATGGTATTATATGGAAATTATCTATATAATTAGTTGAATTCTTGACACGGAGTCGACGTTTAATAATGAATAAATTATTAAACAATGCAATTGTATACATTTTCCAATGTGTTTCGTTCTTTTAACCATTTTTAAGTGACTTAACTGATTTGAGAGTTAATCACTGATTTCAAAGTGATTAGCTGATACGAAAATAATTGCTGAGAGTAATGTTCAATATTGTTGTGGTTTTCCGAGTTACAGTTTCTTTCTTTTATACAAAATACTACATTTCTGAAAAAAATTCGGAAAAATTGGTGGCTCGCAAAATATATTTTTCACTTGTTAGCTGACCACACAACCCTAAATCACACAACAATTTCATGTCAGTCTGCACTTGGAAGTCTTTCTCGAATTTCGCTCAGTAAAAAATAAAAGACTTATGTATCTGTTTAAAGCTCCAAAATTATTCTTTCAAATGACTCCAAACTTTATTCAGTTAAATTTGCAAAGAATCTCCCAAGTGCACTATTATTGGTCGAGTTGATATTTTTTTCCTCTACAGTAGTATAGATAATACGATAGTTAATTAATTTGGATCGATGCAAAATCATCTAACGCTTCTGCATATCATGATTGTACTGTATTAACAAGTCATAACTTGAAAAAAAGGACCCGAATGATAACATACTGAAATTCTGGCCTTATTTTTTTATATTTAATTTCTTTATTCACGAATTTGAAGCAAATGGATATACTTTTGAATATTTTTTATCCAGGATTTTTGTCTACCAATGATTCTGCTGCTCCTGGCAATTATGGGCTGTTAGATCAATTGCAAGTATTACGATGGATCCAGAAAAATATACGTCAATTTGGAGGCGATCCAAGCAAAGTTACTCTCCTAGGAGACAGTGCAGGAAGTGCAAGTGTTATCTATCAAATGCTTTCTCCTCTTTCACAAGGTAAAAAAAAGATTGCTGTCTATTGGTAAACATAAGGAAAAAAATATTACGTAAAATTCTATTAAATATTTATATATACGAGGGGCGTTCAAATTTGACCTGGACTTTATTTTTGTAAATTTCATTGTTGTAAAAATCTAAACTTTCATTGTTGGGATGGCAACTACCGCCTGTCATGCAAATGCAGCACCACTCATCCGGTTGTCATGACAACCGATTGTTTGTTTAAACAACATGGTGGACAGCAATGTGTCGACAAAAGTGGAACAACCAATAATCATCAAGTTTCTCCACAACGAAGGTGTGAAAGCATCTGAGATTCATCAGAGACTTCATAGACAGTTCACCGAGTCATGTTTGCCTCGATCAACCGTCTTTGCTTGGTGCCAAATGTTTGAAGGAGGGTGAGAATCCATCGGCAATGAACCTCATAAGGCAAGGCCAGCAACTGCTTTCAATGATGGCATCATCACACGAATAAATGAGCTGATAAAGGACAACAGGCGAATTGGCTTCAATACTGAACATCAGCACTGGCTCATCCACGATAAGCTGAAATTTAACAAGATCAGTGCCAGATGGGTCCCTAAGCAACGCTCCGAGGATGACAAAACCACCCAGGTGGAAATCTGTTCCATGCTGCTGTATCGATATGACAGGGAAGGTGACAGCTTCCTAAGGCATGTTGTGACCGCCGACGAGACATGGATTCCTCACCATACTCCTGAAAGCAAGCGTGCGAGGATAGAGTGGCGACACACTGACTCACCACGACCCAAGAAATTCAAGATGACACTGTCGGCAACGGAAGTGATGGTGACTGTATTCTGGGACATTAAGGGTATCAGTCATGTCGATTTTCAGGAAGACCGCCGAATGATAAATGCACCCTACTGTGACATTTTGAGGACGTCCCTGAAGCCGGCACTAAGGAAAAAGCGACCAGGACTCCTTAAGAGATGCGCTGGAAAAATGTGTAGAGATGCAAGGAGAGTTATGAAAAAATTCCTCCAAATATAAACATAATATAGTTTATTAGCCCAACAGAGAAAAATTAACCTAACAACCAAAAACATATGAAAATAAAGAAGTCTGCCAAAAAATTCCTATATTATGTTTATATTTGGAGGAATTTTTTCATTATTCGCATTTAATTTAATTCCCAATGTTTTTAAATTTAAGCAAGGAGAGTTCTTTGAGAAATAAATTGTCTGTGTGTGTGTGTGTGTGTTTTATATTTCCTGATTGTATAAAAAATAAATGTCCAGGTCAAATTTAAACGCCCATCGTATTTATAAGTAACATGGTAAGACCTCACGCGGATATAATATTCTCTATTATCGTTATACCAAGCGCACATTATATCATTTATTGTATATCGTTCTAATATTTTGCTACGCTGGAATAGATTCCCCACCTTTTTGCCGCATGGACATTAGATGGCGGCTCATATCAGTTTCATTATCCAATATCACTTGCAAGATAGTAGCCTTTACGGAAACATGGTCAAACCAGGGAATAGTGTTAGTGTGATCAGACATTACTCCCTAGTGAAACGTCAAAGTCTGAAGACCAGTTTCGGTGTTAATGCTATTTCCGAAACAGGTTTGTGTTAATACATAAAAGGGAAGATAACAATTTGGATATCCATATGCAAATTTTTATTTGTTTGGACCACTGAAAAGGCCTAGGCGGTAGATGATTCACAACTACCCAAAATTCGGTGATATATATGGCACTGAGAGCCGCGTTTCATCTATAGAATTCACTTCAGAAGAAATTGACAGGCCAGGAAATACAACAGGAATTTCCTAAAGTGTGAAATTTTTGTATATGGTCATGCCTTCACGCGCAATTGAATTAGAGATATCTGTATAGTATCGTTTAGCATCGCCTTTCGCCCTGATTACGGCGGCGATTTCTCTCGGCATGGACTCGACAAGACACCCATACGAACTCACATCCCCTAAACAAACTCCCATAGTTCACGAAGGTTTGATTGAGGGGGATCTGAGGCGCGAATAACTCTGTCGATGGCATCCCAGATGTGCTCGATAGGATTAAGGTCAGGTGACCTAGCTGATCAGAGAAGCAAGGTCACGTCTGTGGAATGTTCATCCAACCATTCCGATACAATTCGGGAGCAATGGCACGGTGCATTGTCTTGTTGCAGGAAGATGACCTAACCTAACCAACATCCATAGGGATGTTGAAGACGTAAAATGGGAACACATGATCGTCAAGGATATTTCTGGTTTGGTTTGGTTGGTATTAACGTACCTTTTCACTACTATGGTCATATAAGGACGGCGATATAGGTAGGGGTCGCAAATTTTGACTCGCAAGGTTTCTTTTACGTGCAGCCAGCAAACGACTACAAGGGACCAACGGCTTTACTTCCTTTCCGAAGGAAGCGCGTGATCTCAGGATTTCCCCCTGAAAAATCCTCGTCGTCCTCGCCCGGGATCGAACCCGCGTACTCGAGCATGAGAAGCGATCACGCAACCACTGAGCCACCGAGGCCGCTATCAAGGATATCACAGTAGCGTTCACCTAACTTGAACGAGGGTCCCGTTTCAGTCTACGTATAGTCTCCAAACGAGAATGCCATCTCCACCAACTTGAAGATTATCCTGCTGGCAAGAAGGGACATCGTTTCATGCCGTACTCGTACCCTGCCCTCTGTATGTACCGACATGAAACTCGACTCATCAGTCCGGGCAGCGTATATTCGAAACGCACGAGGTGCAGGCCATCATTTGCCCTCTAGTGACGATAAACTTGACTATAGGCTTCCGAGTGCCAGTTTCAAAGTTCGATACGTGTTATTGGCGATGCACTGCCGAAACCATTCTCGAAAGTCATTCGCTATTCGAAAGTCTCTCATCTGATTTGATGTTGCCGCACACAAATGAGAGCTACAATTTTTTTTAATTATAGATGAAGGTTCTGTATGAAAATCTAGAGGGAAATTTTTGGAAAAAAAGACACTCAAAATAAAAAAAATATCACCTAACATAATATCAGGTGAAGGCAAAATTTAAAATATTATAAAAACGAAAAATATAAAAAAGAAATTCATGCTTGAATTTGAACTGGCGATCTGAGATCTATCGCGGAAAGACACACACACACGCATTTATTATTTACTTCGATATTTTATTATTATTTTATATTGAATTGTATTTCATTATTTTATGTAGTTTTATTTTATTTTGTATTTAGTTACATTTTAAGTAAATAGTATTTTACCAATAGGCTCTCTTAGCATTAATTTTGGGCTCGATGGTACTGATTTTTCAAGCAGATGCTGGAAGTTGGACACCTGGAGGGCGTAAGGTTATGTTTATTGTCACTAGAGGGCGAATGAAGGTCTGCACCTCGTGCGTTTCTTTCATTTGTCTCTGGTCCGGGCAACCATTCTCCACATGCCTGGGATCCAGTGGCGATGTCCCCGTGCCCATGCTACTTGGTACACCCTGTGATGTTCAGTCAGCAGAGGTATTCGCGTTGGACGATGGACTCTGTACTCCATAGGGAGGAGATGGTTTGGATGGTGTGGCTGCTTACACGTTTCTGTGAACCAGCGTTAAATTGCCGAGTGATCTGTTGTTTATCCGCCATTACGATGCGAGCTAGCCGGCGACAACCCCGCTCACCAACAGCTGTCTACACATTTGGCCTTTGTAGGGATGGTTCTACCTCGTCCGGGACATCATAACCTCCCCCCTTGCTCTGCCACTGTTTGGAACAAATATTTAACGTGTTTGGGCACTGTTGTGGAAAAATGATCTGCGCAAAAGACATGCTATTATTTGTATATACAAATAGAATAAATTTACGCAATGAAAGGTCTGTTCCCTTACTTACTTACCTCGTATATTGGTATATTCAAATTCAGTTCAAATATCAATGCTTTTCTACTACATTTTGCTTTGTTATTATTTGTATTATTTTTCAGGGTACAAAAACCTCAAAATAAAGAATTATGATCACCTACTGAATAAAGAATGGACTTGTTTTGCCGCGATTACTATTTACAAAAAAATAGTACCAAGTATAATGTTCCAGCGTAACAGAATTATTATTATCATTCCCACAATTCGGTGGTACGTATAGCACTGAGCGTCGCGTTCCATCGATAGAATTTACTTCATAAGAATTGGCAGCCAAGAAATCCTAGAATCCTGAATATTATGGATTCTTGTCCCGTCTAAAGAGTCCGTTAATATTCGGTTAGAGAATCGTCATATATGGCAAAACTTAGTCCTAAACACCGATGAGGTAAAACCTATGTTCGACTGGAGACTAGGACTAGGAACAAACTTATACAACTTGACTATGTCCTCTCTATAGAGAAGTTGCAACCTTAATTCGACTGATGCGCGGCGCACTCTAGTGACTGTTAGAAAAACTAACGACCTGTACGCGTACCTAATGCCATGGTAGAAATTATTGATGTGTGGAAAGTATTGCAGTGTGATTGGATACCATAAAAATGAATACAGTCTATGTTTAGTTCTCCTTTATTAAAGAAAGATCCAAGAAGGGGGAGAATGTAGATCATGCTGTGAAGCATATCCGTTAATATTTTACAAACAAGAAAGTTTATCCTGAGCAAATGACGGAAGACGAAAAATATGGCAACTCATTGTGTACAAATTTTTTAATCCAAAAAAGCGAAAAGTAAAGCAATTGACAACTAATAAACAGAACATGGTCCCTTGGTAATAACATGTTCATTCGGTTTCGAAGTGGGCTTCTTTGGCGGCGATGCAAAGCCACAAACGTGTCTTGAAATTTTCAGCAATGGGCCGCAAGTCGTCGGGCGACAATCGGTCCCATTCTTAGCGCAGGGACTTCTTCAGCGACTCCAAACTGTTGTGGCGTTTAGCACAGGTCCTGGCTTCCAAGATCGATCATACGCTGTAATCCATCGGATTGAGATCCAGCGAGTAGGGCGGCCACTGCTGAGACGTGATGAAATCCGGAAAATGGCTCTTGCACCACTCCTGCGTCATTTTCGCTCCGTGAGCTGGTGCAGAGTCTTGTCGAAAGGTCCAATCCGCATTGCCGAAATGCTGCCGAGCCCAAGGAAGTATCACAGCCTCGAGAATGTCACGACGGTAAACTTGTTGGTTGATTTAGACTCCTTGGTCCACGAAAACGAGGGGTGTCTTGCCACTGGCGCAAATTCCGCCCCAGACCATCACGGACTGCGGATTTTGGCGACGTTCGATGACTGCAGAAGTGCCGGGCGCCTCTGCTGACTACCCTCTGTCGTTTTGGTGATTATGTGGCTGCTCCACAGTGAAGAGCTTCTCGCCTAGGAAGAGGATGCGCTTCCATTTCTCACCTGCGGCCCGACGCTTGAGTTGGCGGCATCTGTGGAGCCGTACGCGCTTGTTTTCGCTTGTGAGGAACTGGACATTTTTGGAGCTTGTAGGGCTTGAGTTTGAGTTCCTCTGTTGCCATTTTCTGCACCGATTTGCAGTTGATTCCGGTCTCACGAACGATTTGTCTCATTGAGACCCTCGGATTTCGCTGGACTCGCTTTTTAATGATTTTGCGGTTCCTGGACATGTTGGTGGTACGCTTTCTTCCTCTTCCTGGACGGTCGCCTTCATGGCCAAGATCTTTGAACCGTTTGATTGCTTTGGAGACGACGTCTCTACCAACATTGAGTAAACGAACAATTTCACATTAATGCTTTCCTTGACGAAATAGACCCAAAATTGCACTGCGTTTGCTTGAATTTCAAAACACACATCAATTAACTCATAATAAATTGAAACAAGGATGACTTGCCCAAGAACATGTAGTGATTGCAATGAATTAAAAATTATTTGGTGGCGCTTTAATATATTCGCGCCTGGACGCGTCCATTTCTGTTGCCATAATTTATTGTCACCCTGTAAAATTTGTTATGGACATTTTGTAAACCTTATTACCACCAAATTTCCAGATTACAAGCCTACAATATTTTCTCCTATGTATAAAAACACACCATTAACAAATAAGTCTACTGAGAGGTTTCTAAGGCAATAAAAATAATTTCTTCCTTTTCTGATTATTATTTTTCTAAACAATCGTTCCCAATCAACAATCGATTGAAAATTGCATGGCTATGTCATACTCATTTTCTTGAAGAAAGCAGGTGTTCTTTAAAATGCCTAATGTTTACCCACTGTGTGTAACTAATGATCAATCTTACATTACTATTTTCTGACACCAGTTGGCGGTATTTCGCAGCGATCGATGCGATCCTGGAGGGTTGCATCTTTCCTGTAAATGCAGCCATATTCCATGTATAACTGTTGTCCATTCGTCAAAACTGGAATAGTGATAATCTTTCTTTTGGATAGTCGAAAACTCATTACGAAATATAGCAGTTTTGTCTTTCTTTTAGGGTTATTTCATCGAGTAATTGCAATGAGTGGCTCACCAATTAGTCCCTGGGCCTTACAAAAGGAACCTTTATATTGGGCCCAGAGTCTAGCAAAAGAACTGCATTGTCCTAATATAAATACTTCTCAAGAGTTGGTTGAATGTTTGCGAGAAAAATCGGCAAGGGAAATTATGGAGTTGAACGATAGTGGTGTAAGAAATCTATTCATTCCTTTTATATAAAATAAAAAAAAAAAGAAATTAAGACGTATCTATTTAAAATTTTTTAGAAAACACATGCTTATTAAATTAAACTGACGATTCAAAACTTTTTAAATGCTTGCATGGTCTTAAATCTCTCTAACGAAACTTATATCTTGTAAATTATATCGGAAACTACGTTACTATAGCGCAATCATGTAAAATAATTGGGGAGGGAAATGAGCACCATTGAATAATAACGGATTAATTCTTGATGTTATATACGTATATAAATTTTTGTTATTATAGGTGGTTAGAAAGCTGCCGTTTTTCCCAGTAATCGATCATTATTTTATTGATGATTCAGCTTTGAACTTATTAAGCGACCGAAAATACCATAGAAATGTATCATTGATGATTGGAGCAACTAAAGATGAGATGGATTGCCTAATTTTGCGTAAGAATTTTGTTATAGCTTCTTAAGTAAAATATAATAATAAAATACAGTATATAATATTCTGCTTTCCATTGATAAACTTTAATAAAAAATTCGTCAATAATTTAATTTCATTTAGCGTATCTGAATGTAGCATAATATGTTTCAACACTATTCCATTTGATCTCTTCACTGTTATTGAAAAGCTGACGATAATTTTAACAATCGATTTAATTTTTATTTAAATCTTTAACAACTTTAGTTCCAGTTCGGCCAAACATGTCAGCTGATTATACAAAGGAAGAGATTCTATTGTCGCTAGCAGCGACTGTCGATCAAATCCCAAACAACACAAAATATATAGATCGTGTGTGGAACAAATATTTTTCAAATTTAACTTCTTTCAAAGCGAGCGACATCAATAAGATTCTGGGAGACGTAAGTTAATTTTTTTTTCAAGAAACCATCCAATCAAAAATTAAATTCAACGATACAAATATAAAATGAATAATAGTCAAAGCCTAGTTTTAATATCTTAAGGAAAATGTTGTACGAGAATATTCCTGGTAGCTAAGAATATTCATTGCACAATGTCTGATCTGTGTTTCAGGCTGTATCCGATGGAGTGATTCGAAAATATGTTGATCGCACTGTAAAAATTTTAAGTGATACTCAGGATCTCGACACCTATTTCTATGTATATGATTTTAATCATCCTCTTGCGAACTCATTTTTCTACAATAACACAGGATTTACGGGTAACCTCGGTAAGTATCGGTTGTGTTTTTTGTTAAGTAATAGACTCCTAAAATTGCTAGTCAAAACCTATTGTCATTTACACCACAACGGAGGTGTAGGCCTACCCATTGTTGAGGGTATTGTAATAACATTAAGTTACAGGGTTTAAGCAAGCATATGGACTCAGTGTCACACTAATTTAAAGACCCAAATTACACGGGTCTCACTTAATGTATATAATTTAAAACGGTTATTTATAGCCTTCAATTGAAAAATGCAGATCTTAATACTACCAGGTAACCACAAAAGTTCTTGCCATTTTTATGTTCCCATAAAAGGAAGTGACAGAAGATATGCAAATGAATGTTCAGTGTGGTCCAAAATCTGTCAGGGGGGAGCAGGAAGGTTAGCTTGTAATAAATACAGGGCTGTTGGGCATTCACATCAATCACATCTCGTTTAGAAGTGAACACAAATGGAGGTATCGAAGGAGATGGTTAGGTTTGTTTGCTTTATGACTTCAAGGTGGTCTGGTCAGCAGCAGCATCAAGTCGCCGAATGTGTCTTGCATTTGGGGATGATGCTGTGAATGAACGCACCGCAAGGCATTGGTTCCAGAAATTCAGGTCGGGAGAATTTGCCATTTCTGGTAAACCCCGCAGTGGTCGACCACAAGCCTTAGATGACCAGGCCCTGAAGACTGCCATAGAGGAGGACAGCAGTTTAACATGTGGTGAACTTGCCAGACGTATCAGTTTTCTGATGAAACAGTTAGACGTCACCTGCACAGCCTAGGAAAGACGTACAAGTTGAGCAAATGGGTACCCCACACGTTGTCGGAATCCAACAAAAATCAACGAGTGACAGCCTGCATGTCGTTGCTTTTTCGACATCGTAACGCACCCACATTTAATCGAATATTTACCACTGACGAAAAGTGGATCCTGTATGACACTCCTAAGCGTTCTAAACATTGGTTGTCACCCCGGGACACCGTGCCTCAAACCTCAAAGCCACCCCTACACCCATGCAAGATCATGCTCTGTGTGTGGTGGACTAGACGCCAAATGGTTCACTACGAGCTGCTATCAACTGGCCAAACCATCACTGGGAACCTGCACTTCCAACAGTTGGAGCGTGTGCAACAGGCATTGCAGCAGAAAGAGACAGCATTGGTGAATCGCAAAGGGGTACTCTTCCTTCATGACAATGTCCTGCCACATGTTGCGCGGGTGGCCATGGAAACCATAGAGCGGCTTGGACGGGAAACTTTGTGTCATCCACCTTACTCACCAGATCTTGCTCCAACGGATTATCACCTTTTCCATTCTCTGGACAACCATCTTCGTGGAAAATTCTACACCAATGATACAAACCTGCGAAAGGTACTCACGGACTTCTTTGAGTTCAAGACCAGCAAGTTTTACAGCCAGGGGATTGATCAGTTGGAGACACGTTGGCAGAAGGTGCTAGGTGCCAATTGTTTGGTTTGTTTGATATTAACGTCCTTTTCAACTGCTATGGTCATTTCAGGACGGCATTATAGGGGCCGCAAATTTTGCCTCGCAAGGGTTCTTTAACGTGCAGCCGGCAAACGACTACACAGGACCAACGGCTTTACTTCCCTTCCGAAGGAAGTGCGTGATCTCAGGATTTCCCCCCTGAAAAAATCCTCGTCGTCCTCGGGCGGGATCGAATCCGCGTCCTCGAGCATCATAGGCGTTCACGCAACCACTGAGTACTACTACTTTTTGGATATACTACGGTTTGTGTACATCAATTTGTTTTCCGGAATTAAAAACGGCAAGAACTTTTGTGTTACCTGGTATCTTGTTCGTCTGACCGTTTGTACGTGTATATTGTATGTAGTGATTCCATTGGCTCCGACTGGATGGTACAATTCCATTATCAAACCGTTATACTGCTTATCTTTAAACAAGACATACTAAATAGGGACAATAATGTTTTACCTTCTGCATTTCATAAAACTACTGAGAGTCACTAAACATTAATAAGCCTTGAGATTGTCACATGAGATTCACTAAACATTCAAACCACTGAGATTGTCACATGTCCTGTAAAGTCATATCTTAATATTTTTTTAAAGAAAATAGACCAAATATTTACGATAATTATTAAGCTTATCTTAATAAATAACCGTTTTAACTTATATACATTATGGGAGATCCGTGTAATTTGGACTGGCGTGTAAATCGAACCAGCCTTATTTTGCACAATTGCATGTTACATGGCGCCATTCTCCTGATTGAAAAATGATCATAGCCCTTACCTAGAAGTGTATGAAAAACAGGGTTGTATTACTTGAGTTTTGGTGAAAATATATCAAATTTTCTCTTTTGGTACGGTCTCTTGTTACTTTGAGGTAAGATAGTAATCGTGTATGTAACTATAAGTGTCGGTGCCGGTATGTGTCAGGGATGGGTTAAAGAAAAGGGGTCTACGTACCCTTTGTTAATAGGCATGGTTTTAGTTGGAAAGATTTTGAAGGTTGGTCGCCATTTTTGATTTTAGAATTGTTGGCGTGTTGTGTAATTTGGACCTTATGTACTTTGTGTAAATTAGACCAGGGTCGATTTACACGCCGAACATTATGATATTTTTTTGACATATCCAACTTTTTAACTTTATATTTTTGACTTTATATAAGCTTAACCCACACGTTATTTAATTAAGATATAAGCTCATCCCATCTAATACGTTCCATAAGGTTGCGAATCATTTCTATTTTTCACATTGCATTAATAAACAAATAAGTTAAAACAAAGTTTCTATTACTCGGCCTATTGTTGTAATTGGACCACCCGGTTCAATTTACACTACCCGTTGTGCAATTCGGACCGAATGCAAAAATTTTTTAATTTCATATGACACCCATGTCATTATAGTATTCCATAAAAATAGTGCATCAAAAGATAGCCCGAAATATCGACTATATACCTACGTTTGAAAATTGGAACTACGTCATTTTGAATAGAAGTTACAGCTCTTTTTCAGTGAGGGGTCCAAATTACACGGGCCTCCCTTATATGATCAAAAGGTGCCGACGAGATAGTAGATTCTGTCACAGTGTGAGCTCACAAATATAACACGGAAGAAAAAGCGAGCTAAATTGCTTTGAGCTAAATTGATGAAGCGATTGAGTGTTACTGTCGAGGAAAATCTATTCCTGAATTTCTGCGATATTGCATGTTCACCGTTCAACCGCAGATTCCATTATGAAGTGCAAACGTGTATGGTCACGACTGTACAACCACGATCTGGTAGCCCATTGTGACTCATAGACAGGGACTACAGAGAGCTAAAGAGTATGGTGAAACAGAATCGCATGAAATCGGCGTATACCGCTGCCTCTGAAAAAAAGATCAATTTTCCGTAACATTTTTCTTAGTGAGAATTTCATCGTGTTCTTTATTCTGACCTTTAGTTTCAACCTATCCCTTGGCTCTGGTTTGATCCTCTATTTCTGACTGCTCTCGGATGAGGACTTGTCTTTTTATCTACCTGAAAATAAGGTATTCATTGGCTTTTCTTCTGTATTATTTTCTATGGCCAAAGCCCGCTTGGAAGAACTATTCAGAGGTCGGGAGCAAGAATGCTCTATGATCGAGCCATGTTTACACTGTTTCATTTCAATTATGTCTAGAGTCTAGACTCCAAACTTACGAATAAAATTTCTGGCACGGAATTGACTGCATATGAAGCCGAGATATGGAACGCCGTAAGAAAAAAAAGGATTAAGATGGTAATAATTAGTCTTGATAAAGCAATACGTTGTGAAAATTCCTTTATTTATCTACGCATTTCGGCTAGATAGCCATGACAGAGTGTTAGAATAGAAACGAGGTATAAATGGAAAGAGGATTGGAACTATGAGAAATCAAGATGACGTCAGAGTGGATGGAACCAAACACATATTGTGCAATAAACGAGATAGGGGGAGGATAAACATGAGCTCCACATCCCCCCCCCCCCCCCCCGCACATGTTTGGCCCTTCTTTGACTCTTCAACCCAGTGGTTTATTATCCTCCCCCTACCTCGTTTATTGCACCATCTGTGTTTGGTTCCTGCCACTTTGTCGTCATCTTGATTTCTCATATTTCCAATCCTCTTTCCATTTGTGGCTTATTTCTATCTAACACCCTATCGATGGCTATCTAGCCGAAATGCGTAGGTGAATAAAGGATTTTTCACAACGTATTACTTTATGAAAACCAATTATTTCTATCTTAGCGGGTGTCCCAAAATGAGCGACGATTTTAAAAATTAATTAACGAAAAACGGAAGGCAACGGAAATTTATTCGCACCAAGTTTCAAAATTAGTTACAAAGTTTGTCAACAGATAGCGCTTTTACCCGTCAACAGCTAAAGCTCCGTATCAACAGCTAGAGTCACTGTATATCAAGAAGACTCTTATATACAGTGACTATCAACAGCGTTAGTTAACAAAGTTTTATAGTTTACCCTGTCAGCAGCGCCATCTGTTGACGAACTTTGTAACTAATTTTGAAACTTGGTGCGAATAAATTTCCTGGTTCCCTAAGCAGAACGCAGCAAACCGTACATTTCTATCGCCTTCCATTTTTCGTTAATTGATTTTTTAAATCCTCGCTAATTTTTAGGACACCCGGTAATACAGGGCCGGTATATTCAGCGCAATACTAGTCAACATGCACTTTAAATAAAGTATTACCTAAAAGTGCTTTTAAAGTATTACCATTTTTGAATTCATTCCTTAAATTCCAGGCGTTAAAAATCTCTTTAATAACGATGTTTCACATCTCGACTGCTCTTTTGTGGTAAGAGGTTTTTTTTCATGAAACGGAGTAAGCTTGATATTTTTTAACGTCAGACTTGGATTCTTACTGATATTTTTTAACTTCTTTTGCTGTACTCGATAGGGGTTTGCCACGGAAGCGAGATGCTTATGCTTTTCGACGGTTTTTGGCATCAGGCAGACGTATCTCACGGCGATAACAAAAAGATGAAAGAAAAATACCAAAACCTGATCATTAATTTCGTCAAATACGGGTATGATAAGTCTAAGATAGAAATTACCATTCTTTCGAAGTAAATATACTACATGCACTCCTGAGCTACCATTAGATTTTAATGATTAGAATATACTGTGAATTTATTTAAACTGTAAATTTAACAAAATTCACGCATTCTAAAGAAAAAATATACCGTATATATCTACAAGATATACAGAATTTGTTCATTTACGTACTTATTTGTTTATTCATTTGTTTTATTTACGTTCTACTTAATTTTTTCAGTAATCCAACTGCAGATCTCGAAGAGAATGATGTGTGTTATTGGCCACCAGTTCAACCGGATAAATTACACCTTTATCACATTGATGTCAATTGTTCTGCTGAAATATACGACGAGAAAAGCGACGAATTCTACCATTTTTGGAATTACGACTTGTATAATAATTAATTTAAAAAGCATTAATTAACAAAATGTTGTAGCATTAAATTAAATATTTGTACATGTATTTCTTTATGGAAGTTAGATCAGGATTCATTAGGCAAAACTGAACTACTTCAAATCTAAATGTGAATTATTTTATTTACAAGCAATTTCGTTTACATGCTTAATATCTCAAAACGACCTTATAAATATGTATATTGAGCATAGTGCAATACGTAGACCTTTAAAAATTCTGGGTACGGCACTGTCCCTCCAGCTTCCTAAAAACGTACAGACAACTGGCGAAAATTTGTGTTTGGAAAGAAAAGAGAAAGAACTAGTATTGATCAGAGAAAATTGGCAACAGAAAGATAAAAAGCTATCCGGGCGTTAGAAACATCTGAACAACGAAAGCTTCTAAGTAAATAAATAAATACAGACTGGAGATGACCTCCAAACATGATGTATTAATTTTTTATCGAAAAATGGAAGGAAAAATTTTGCGACCTGAGTTCGAACCAGGAACCTCAACTATCATGGCCGATGCCTCTACCAGTTGGGCTATCGCAGATATATAGCCCTACCATCGAAAAATGGAAAAATTAATAGGCCTACATCATGTTTGGAGGTCATCTCCAGTCTATATTTATTTACTTGTGAGTTCATCAAACTTTCTGATGGTTTGGATAGGAGAAATTCTCGATCTGTGAGCCGGGTGCCCGCCTCCCATTGGGCTTTCAACCTTTGACAACTTGGTTGCCTTTAAGACACCTTGTGTCTGCGGTAGCCCAACTGGTAGAGGCATCGGCCATGGTAGTCGACGTTCCTGGTTCGAACCGAGGTCGCAGAATTTTTCCTTCCAGTTTTCGATACAAAAATTAAATGGAAGCTTCGTCTAGAGCAGGAGGGCTTAAGAGCTTCTATGTCAAGGGGAAGGGAAACTTTAAAAGAAAGACAGGTCGAAAGTATCCGGGCAGTAGTACGTATATATATTAACAAAGTTTTCGGTAATGAAATTAATTCTATAATATTAGAATACTTATAAATATTTGATCATTTTATAGTAAATATTGCATTAAATCTAATTTGTAAAGTTTATTATATACATATCATGTAACTAGCAGAAGCACTCGGCGTTGCCCGAGATAATTACAGTTGTAGTTAAACAGAACAATCTCATGAAGTTAAATAATAAAATAGTTTTCAGCAATTCTACAATTTCACTCTATAGTCTATGCTGTTGTTTCCGACGCCCGGATAACTTTTTGTCATCTCTGCCCGATACTCATTCATTTCTTCGCTGGCTTTTCGCTAGATATGAATTATTGTTATAATCCTTCGAAAGATTATTATAGGACATAACAGCATATGGTTTTTAGTTTGAAGAGTTGAGTTCATGTATGATTTGTTATCGGTTATGTCGTCAACTGTAGCTCGAACGAAGGGAATGCGTCCTCTGTCATCTTTCACTCTTTCTCAATAGTCTGCTAACTCTCCATTATCTCCATTATTAATTATTTCCAAGAAAAAGTTAACTTCTAAGAAAAGCCCGAACAACAGGAATTCTACGTATTGTTACAAATTCAATTTTGTTTTATAATTCTCAGAGGTGGGATGGAACCATCATTCTTAATGAACCTACTTATATTGCACACTTTGACCGAGACTTTACTTACCCTCTTGTTGTTCTGTCTCAGATTAAAATGTTATCCATCTTCACCCCCGGGGAGCATCACTAGATACTTTAGACCTATCTTTTAAAATTGCCCTTGCCCTTGACGTAGAAGCTCTTATACCCTCCTGCTTTAGCGGACCTTGCGTTGTTGAGATGTTTCCAGTGCCCGGATAGCTTTTTATCTTTCTGTTGCAAATTTCACTGATCAATACTCATTCTTTCTCTTTTTCTGCCAAACACAAATTTTCGCCAGTCGTCTGGACGTTTTTAGGGAGCTCAAGGGAGACCCGTGTGATTCCTTAGCCTCCTCGATAAACACTGCCTTATCTATATCCTGTCATTGCATAATCATATTTATGCTCGTTGTTAATAATTCGTTACCCCCCTCCCTAAAAGAGGTTAATATGGTTAATTATGTAGTGCCACACCAGTTAGTATTAAATATATAGTGCAACACCAGTTAATGTATTAACAAACTTTCAACCCCCCTTTCCCCCCCTTAGGGGTTTAATTTCCAAAAACCCATTTTTAGTGCTCACTTACATTTTGTAAAGAACCTCTGTGCAAAATTTCAAGTTTCTAGGCCTTATGGTTTAGGCTGTGCGTTGATCACTCACTCACTCAGTTTCTTCTTTTATACAGGGTGTCTCAGAATTCATTGTACAAACTTCTAGGAGAGTTAGTATGGGTGATTCTAAGCAAAAGTTGATATGAACATGGGTCCGAATTTGAAGGATAACTGAGATATGAACAGAAATAAAAATGCCGCCACCGAGATCAACAAGTTAATAACTCAGGTGCTGTAAAGCCTAGATATATGAAATGTGGAGGAATAACAGGGTACATAAAACTGTGTATACCGTTAAAATTTGAATTGCAACGAGAAGTTTCCGAGTTACACAGTCAAAATTGTAACAAGTGCTGGTTAGTACTCACAAGTGAGCACGTGTTATGATGTTGAATGAGTAACTCGGAAACTTCTTGTTGGAATTCGATCAAATTTTAACGGTATACGTAGTCTTATGTACCCTGTTATTGCCCCAAATTTCATTAATCTAGGCATTACAGAACCTGAGTTATCTTGGCGGCGGCATTTTTATTTCTGTTCATATCTCAGTTATCGTTCAAATTCGGACCCATGTTCATATCAACTTTTTTTGCTTAGAATCACCCATACTAACTCCCCTAGAAGTTTGTACAATGAATTCTGAGACACCCTGTATATATAGATTGATATTCGTTGTATGTATTCTGAATTATATTCTTAAATCTCTTAGTAAAATTAATATTAATCTTCTAAAAAATAACAGATTTCACTTTTCTTACTACTGCTTTAGGAAATAAAGAAAATTTGATATTTTCATGTTTTGCCTATTCTCCGTATTTTATAAGTCTTGAAAATGCGCAAGAAATTTTTAATCTAGCTTGGAGATTTGATTCCTTTGATAAAGTTCTTAAAGTCTCTAAGAAAGTATTCAAATAATACGCGTTATGATTTCGAAACGATATACGTAAATTATACGACGTGTACGATAAATTATATACATGAACAGTATAGTAATTTTAAATTCATTCAAGTATTTCAGTTCTAGTGAAGTAATTTCAAGTTACTCCGTGTTGTAACAAAATTCAATGGAAGGCCTTGATTTCTTTATTTTATTTTACTAATTAACCAGGCCTGTAACATTATTTATGCTATCATTCACGATTCTCGCTTAATAAGCTAAATCTTGATCATAATCAAATGCTGGGTTTTCTAAATATATATGATCGTTATTAGAAGACCTAAAACAAAAATCAAAGATTAATTTAGTTGCAATCATAGCAAATTTACTTTTTTATACAGATGTAACAATTATTTTCTTATACCATTTCGTTTTTCTCTTCCAAACACAGTAAGATGCAACTGCTATAATAGCTAAACCGGCGATTACAGGTGCTGCTATCCAAGCATAGTCTGAAATGAAGAATTATGCATCTTGGTTATTGCGCATACAGTTTTCTAATTTTTCTTAAAATTTATATAATTATAAATCAAAATTTCAACTTGTAATTTTAATATAAATTTCTTAAAATTAAGATTATAACTAAATTTTAGCAATTTGTTAAATAAAATAGCAAAGGGGAGATTGGTAAGAAGAAAAATCAAGCCTTAACTGTGACCACTGGATGAAAATCGATTATGTATCATTTTGTCAGCACCATCTGTAAGTAGAGTCAACAGACCTATATTATGGAAAATGAAGATATTTGAAGCAATTTTTTCTGTTAGGCTGGGGAAAAAGACTTTTAAAAATATATCTTCTACCCGTCGAAGATTCTGATTTAGATGTCGTCGTTTTCGAAGATTCAGATGAAGATGCCATGGTTGTCGATGATTCAGATGAAAATGCCATTGTTGTCGATGATTCAGGTGAAGAGGCCATCGATGTTGTTGTTGTCGGTGGTGGTGGCGTATATATTTTGCATTCTCCTTCCTTGAAGGATAAATCATCCAAAGCCAAGTACCCTTGTGTTCCATCACTTATTGCTCCGTCAATAACTATCTTATAATAAACATATTACATAAAGGTTTCCATATATTTTCTGCTGCTATAGGTTAGTTGAAATAAATCTTACACATTCTGGTGACAATTACAAACCT
The DNA here is from genome assembly GCA_023313115.1 of Rhysida immarginata. NCBI lineage: Eukaryota > Metazoa > Arthropoda > Chilopoda > Scolopendromorpha > Scolopendridae > Rhysida > Rhysida immarginata. The sequence goes on from JAHWFO010003124.1 coordinate 11,417,148, forward strand.
CAATTCCATAAAAGTTGGGACAGGATGAAAACATGCGATGCAGCCAAAATACTGATACACTGACGTATTAATTTATTTTATTTCAAAAGAAGATAGTTTATTGGGTAGGTATCAAACATTTCGAAACCAAAAATTTAATTAATAGTAACAAATATTATGTTTTTTGCAGACTGGTGGTTGTAACACACTTCAAAAATTTTGGGACAGTAGGTGAATTACCATTGGCTGACATCTCCTATCCTTCTGATCACGCTTTGTAACCGTCGAGAAACATATGATACCAATTTCTCCATGAACCTCTGTATTTCTATTTGCTTTAATTTCCAATAAAATCCTTGGTTCCCTTCTATTTCGTTTGGGATTAAATTAATTTCTTCAGGTGGATAGAAGGTTTTTAATTCTAATTTCGCATTTAACTTCCCAATATCTATATATAAAAAGAACTTGGTTATTCAAGCCTATAACCATTGGAGACTAATTCTTGGTGTTGATCGCAGCGCCCCCAGAAGCACATCTTGCAGCATTTGAAGCCATTCGATCCTTACGGTACACACAATAGAGAGGATTTATTACACGGCTTTTATATATATATATACAAGATCTGAGAAATGATAATATAAAAAATTTGCCTGATTGCTTGGTGTTAGATAACATCATTAACGAATAATTTAGCTGATTGACTGCTTGGTGAACATGAACTTCGTATCGAAACAATTTAGCTGATTGGTGCAACGGAATTTCGTTATTGAGAAAATTTTTTGACTGGTGGGCTGGATAAAAATAACCATAATGGAATCCGAAATTGAGCTCTTGTAGGTGGTCTTCTAAACCTTTTGAAGCTCTCATAAGAAATTCTCTCTCAGGACTTCTTATTCGGGTCTCTGATGGATCTGTAAATTTCCACATCTTTGAGAATAGTGGTATCTCTTGGGTAAGTGGAATATCTCAGGACTTCTGTTACTTCGTCTATAGGTCTGGGTGGTGGTTTTCTTTCCTCAGATGTTCGGATGGTGGATTTTCCGTCGTAAATGTGGTATGAATGGATATGTTCCTTAAATCTCGTTCTGAAAAATTCCATCTACCCACTTGTCAAAGTATTCACCAGATTGCGACCGAATATCACACATCATACTACCTCCAGTACACGCCAACTACTTAGAAAATGCCATCCCCCCCCCCCTCCCCCACAACTTCGACGCAAGCGGCGTATAATTACTGAAATGTATGTCTTGTCCAAATTTTACATAGGAATGACTAATTGCTCTTTCAGAACCAGATTTAAAGAACATATCCATTCATACCACAATAACAACGGAAAATCCAACTACGCCAAACATCTGTGGGGTTTGAAAACTAATTCTGAAGTTAAACCATTCATTACATATTAATATATATTGGCCTTTTTATAAAAAAAAATTTAATAACATTTTTAATAATAACTGATAGGAGAGCGAACAGTTCATTAAAATAAAAAGTATCACGATCGATTTCATGAAGACAGGAAAATTGTTTCATGTTGCGTTTTAAATGGCCACTTATGTAATTTAAATTTTTTCCGATCCAAAGTTCATTGTTTTTTCCTCGAAATGAAGTTTCAGTGGAAGAAACAAAAACAATTAGCTTCATATTTCTTTTAATATTAACACTTGAATGGATATGATAACAGCTGTAGAAAATAGTTTCACGTAAAGTATGGTGAGATTCTAAGGATTCTGTGTGATTGGTTTTTATGACAATTATTTCTTATTTATTTTTCGTTTAAATCTGTTAATGTAATTTTGTAATCTACACCACCCATTTCCATTGTAAAGGATACGTTGAAAACTATAGAGTGGCGGAAGAGAATGATCTCAACATTTTTTAATTATTATATTAAGCCATACTTATATAATTATAAAATTGAAGATTCCAATCATTTCTTCTCGATCGACATTTTAGAGCGCTAGCTGTTGTGAATCGGTTTTCATGCGACGTTGTCACGAATTCGCGGCGTCAGTAAATGAACTCGTTCAAGGTACACTCAGAAAAGGCGATAAGCAGAATGATCAAATGTGTGAATCATTCACCCACAAGTACTTTTTAATGTGATAACGCATTGAACAGAGAAGCATGAAAATCACATATATCTTCTTCGTCGGGCTTTATTTTTATAAGAGTGAGGCCATTGTAGACAGCCCTTTTCCTATTGTCAATACCGAAGATGGTGCTGTTCGAGGAGAAACAATGTTCGGTGAAGGTGGGAATCGTTTCTACTCATTTAGGGGGATCCCCTATGCCCAGCCCCCTATCGGAAACCTCAGATTTAAGGTAATTCACACACAGCGTATTAAACGTTTAGACTATAAAATCTTAAAATATAATAGCTACATGTATGTTATAAATATAAATAGTAATATTTCGGCTACTTAATATTTAATAATTATTGCCTAAATCATAAAAATAACATTTACGACATATGGCTTTAATGTAACATGATAACCTTATCTTTATTTCCAAATTATGTTATGAATGACTGTGTTGTTACATAACACTGGATTATTGATTCAATAAATAATAGTTATTAAATAAAAATAAAAAATAAATAATAATTGACAAAATAATTAATAAATAATAAATAAAATCAAAATCAAAATAAAAATAAAAAGCTGACGTTTCGGATAGAGACTATCCTTTATCAAAGCAAAAAGGATAATTCTCTAAAGGCAATTAGAATATTAGAGATATTAGAATAACTTCAGGATAATTCTCTAATATTCTAATTGCCTTTAGAGAATTATCCTTTTTGCTTTGATAAAGGATAGTCTCTATCCGAAACGTCAGCTTTTTATTTTGATTTTTATTTTGATTTTTATTATTATGTATTCCAGGGTTTTTGTGTCTCGTCCTTTTCTCTTATAAATATCCGTTTATTATTGAATCAACCGATTCTTATCTAAGTTTCAAAATTAAGAATTTGCTTAGGTTGCTGAGAAACAGGCCGATTTTCAATACAGTAATTCCATTAGAAATAATAGCACTTTCCATTAACGCTTTTCATTAGCACTTTCTAATCCCTTTCTGGACATAGACAGAAACAACGCTGAGTGGCTAATTAATTAGGAGTGGCCACTTGATATTATGTTGGACCTCACTGTAGCCGCTATTACTGGAATCATCGAATTCCAAATTTCCGAAAAAATCTTCAGGTTTGATCCTTTTCCTCGATTATGGCAGCACTCTGACATAATCCCGTAGATGCTCGATCGAACTTACGGTCATGGAAGAAGATCAAACTCGTTGTCCTGATCATTGAATTATTCTGATAAAATTAGAGCCTGGAGGGAAGCCGATAAGCATGAATGGGTGCACCTGCTGCGCAAAAATTCCACGAATCTAAAAGGTTGTCCAGGGTCTATCAGAAGGTGAAGGGGCAAAAGAGGGCGTCTGCCCTGGGCCTCACAACATTAGGGGCCTCATCTTGGTAACTCAATGCAAGTTTACTTGACTTGAAAGGCCTCAAAATTATAGTTGCCCTGAGCCTCGCATTTTCTCAGAAATGCCCTGAGGTTTTCACTGCAGATGAGAGGTCAGGGGGCGGACTCAGCCTATTGGGCCACCCGATGAGGCCTACTTAAAGCCTCGGCACCACCTCACAGCACCCCTTGCCCCCTCGGTAGGATCGCCCCTGTGAAAGGTTCATCGTTTCGTGTTGTTGACGCCTATGCAACCTTTTGTTTCTATAGAGATCGAGATTACAAAGTTCTTCCAGTCGTCAGCAGTAAAATGGCGCCGTTTACAGGCCCACTGAAAGGAGACGTTCAGCGGCGTAGCTACCATGGTTCTAAGTGATTAGGTGGAACCAGGACCTGGAACTGTTCGTTTGAATATAGGGATGGGGTCAGGGGGCCCGGCTGTCATGGCGTCAAGAGGCCCGAATCTTGGCCCGTTACAATCTTACTACGCCTATGGGGATGTTTTCGTTTTTAGCCAAAAAGAGTGGCACTCGTAGGGGCCGTCGGCTGTGAACATTAATTCTTCCCAATGTTCGGCGAATCGTTCATTAAGAAACGTTCTCTGGCATTGGTTCATTGTAGGTAGCTATTAGTTGACTAAATATGTATATTTATTTGATATTACTACCGTGCTCAGTTTTCCTTGTCATCGAGCATCTTCCCATCACAGGCCTTCTTCTGGGTAGATGGTTCTTGTGTTTTTTTGCCACCTGTAGCAACCTGTATTATTGAAAGTTTTGGAAATGATGGGCCCTGTGCACCTAGTACCAACTACTATTTTCGCATCCTTCAATCGCTAACTCACGCAAAATATTCAGAACAACTGATTACATATTCAAATAAAACTATCAGGCTTTCTTGTTACGTATGGCGTTACCGGACTAATCCACTTCCAGGGAGGGTGATATTCCTAATCAATTGGCCTTTAGTGTATTTCTTTTCTATGTCATCTTTGTTATTTATGAAATCGCCTTTTTAATAGTAAGCCATCAAGATACAGGGTGAGTTTAAAGTCGCGCACATCAAAGTTTAGCTACCAGTTTGAGATTTTAAATGAAAATAAAATATCACAGAGATTAGTAGAAATGTTGGCTTTCATTTTTAGCAGACAAACTTTAGGTGTTACAATAAATGTTCGAAATGAGTCCTCTTTCGCGAATACAATAGCGTGTTCGTTTTACACCAGATTTCGTGAGAATCTGCGAAACGGTGAATTAATCGTGTCACCGTTAAGTTATTGAGTACTGCTGCTTCAGGATATATCTTGCGAAACTCTTCAATGACGTGAGAATATGACTTTCGAGTAAAATAACACTCCAACTTGAATATTCGCTGTTCCTGGCAAAACAATATGCCGCCGCCTTGAACAACAAAAGCTTCCTGGCAAATGAAGTCTCTGAGTACGAGAACACTGATACCGACTGAAATACATTCGAAACAATCTGCACTGCCATTTACCGGGAGAAAATCGAAACCCAATGCGTGTTCACTGAATTACGGCCCATTAAACTTTGATGTGCGCGACTTTAAACTCACCCTGTAGTAAGACATTCAAAATAGAAATGAAATTTACTCTTAATATTCTTAACATTAATAGGCGCCGGTTCCAAAGATTCCATGGGAAGGGATCCTAAATGCAACCAAGGATGGCCCATCATGCCCTCAAGGAGATATGCTCACAAGAATCTACATGGGATCAGAAGACTGTCTCTATCTAAATGTTTACACACCGACAGTAAGTTAAAATATTCAAATTTTATTAAAAGGGGAAGTTCAGCTAAATATGAATTGCCTTTAAAATTTAGCAATCTTAAAGGATTCCTGAAAGGTATAGTTTATTTAGAGAATAGATGGGAACAAACTACAAAAATTGGAATTTATTAAGTATTCTTTAATGTGTCCTTCCTGTTGCAACTGTGTTGGTGAAAAGGTGTATAAAGATTTAAACGATGGAGGAAAAAAGTTTATTGAATCTGAGTCCGATACCTCTCCCACTGATGAAGAAAATGTCATCAGGGACGAAAATATAAATCAAATTTCTTCGCAAATTTGTAGAAAGATCTATAATGGTGGTGTAAATGCGCTGCATGCATTCCTACAGATTCTGAATACATTTTATAATAGTGCTCGTGCTCCTCTCCTATGTATCCAGTCGCCTCATTTAAGCATCATGGACCATATCACAAATTATCTTCGCGAGTAATGAAGTGCGTGATGTTTTGTTAATTACTGTCGAATATTTGAAAGAAAATTTCTGCATGTCTTGAATTAGTAACATAACTAGAATTCCACCCGTTGCATGACGGATGTCAACCGTACAGGTTGAAGGGTAAAGAAATAAAAGTAGAGCATCAATAGTTTTCAAACTTAATATTCTGCAACAATATACTGTTCATTTTTCAACACCAAACATTTTTCAATTTATTTTTTTAAATCACATCACGGTATATAGATATTCATGGTCATCGAGCTCCATTGTTAAAATGAAGCTAAAGTTTCTAGCTTCCAATAGGGCGGGAACTCTATTGAAAAATCGGCCCAAAAACGCCTGCAGCGCCGCCCTATCGACAGACAGAAACTTTACTTTCATTTTCAGTTTCAATGAAAAACCTCTATCGCAGGTCACGGTCGGTCCTGATGCAATCTATGCGGCACCTGGCGCGATCTGTTTTCCTTAGCTTCTCAAAACAATGGAAAATGGCCGAAGCTCGATGACCATGAATATCTATAGGCCGTGATTCACATCAATGGCTGAGTGTTGTCTTACAACAACAATCACTGGCTTTTGACGGATTGTTGTAACTTTCTTTGTTGGCCTCGGACAAACAGACGCCACAGACAGACGGATAAGGGAATTATAGTATTAAGATTTAAAAGATATCCCATCATATTTTATTATGGCTGGATTTCCTCTTTAAATAATCAGATTAGTTGTCAGTTTATTTTATAGCAAACCTATCATGCGAAAGCAAAAGGCTGGTTCATTGGAAAAAATTACAAAACTTTGATTTTTTGGAACTGCGAAATCTCGATTACGCGAAATCAAGCAAATGAGAAACTGACAAAATTGCCTCGCAGTCAAGCAGTGTGTTCGGAATGATCCACCGAGCAATCTCCTGATGCGAGTTCCTCCAAGCCTCGTCGTCATCGGATTCCTCGACCGCCCTGGCTGTGAGGAATGAACGAACTGTGCACCGTGTGTAATGCACTAACGTGATGCACAACAGCCAAGTTATAACAAGGGATAGCAGACTTGGGCAGCAGAAATCAAAAAAATGTGAATTCCTCCAATATTATGGGACCCCAAGTCGTCTAGATGTTAAAAATGCTTTCAAATTCCATGGGTAGATTCCCATCAGGAAATTATTCGCATTTATTATTCCGGCACACAGTAAGTATTGAATGAGGTCAGCTGAGAGAAACGATCAGTCCTTTACCTAAAGACAATAAATAAGCAGTCGTTAGCTAAAACATTAATGTTATACAAAACATTTTCGCAGAAAATACATGTGATAACTTGCCTAAGTCCAATCCATGTAATATTTAATTGATAATTCATTTTTATGAAAATAAGTTAAGAATGCTAAGCACACTATTGTAGCCGATGATGATCAGTGCCTTTCCAAAATTTTAAGATTTAGAGACACCGTGCAAAATAAGCGAATTATCAAGAAACGGTACGTATTGAAAAAAAAATTGAAATTTTGTCGATTCCTCCAGTGTTCAAGTGGTAATGAAAAATTTTATTATGTCTTAATTGATACATATATCATAATTAAGAGTATTCTTTATAAATCCATTAGATTCCTGAAAATGATGAAGCTCTGCTAGACGTAGTAGTCAATTTTCATGGAGGAGGATTCCAGTTTTTGAATGGAAGCAGCCTAATATTTGGCCCAGGTCGTTTCCCTCTAGACCAAGCCTTATTAGTGTCTTTAAATTATAGATTATCTGCGTTAGGTATGTAAGATTAAAAGGCAAACCAAATATATACTTTTTCATAATCGTAAGCAAACTTAAATCTAACTAGAACCTGGAAAGAATTTTCTTGGATGAATTTTCCCCCTATAAACCCATTACAACGCAATCATTTTTTGAATAAAATGCCTTATAGCAAGAGTTAATGCTTTAATTATAAGCTTGATGTGTTGATTTTATACGAGCCAAGTCAGCTGTTGAAAATCTCGCCTCTACCTCTGCCGCGTTGACATTTAAAAGGAATATAGACAAGGCTTCGCGAGACGGGACTCTATGCCAGAAGGCAAGAAATGTATGTCTCGCTTATCTTATCTTGCTTTCTGCTCGATAGATATGATGCAGACATTAATTACTCACTTCGATACCATAATGTTGAGTCAGTGTTCTCTTTATTTTAGATTATTTTGAGAAAATAGGATGAATCACTTATAGATAACGTGGTGGGACTCATTTACCATTCTTCTAACATCAGGAAATAAGATCAATATAGAAGAAAATAGGCCAGGTTGGATTTTTCAATTCGCCAATTTTCACTGATTTATAAAAGTTGAAGTTTGCATTCATGGAAAGAAAGGATTGTAGCCTTTTCACTTGATCCAGTACTTGATAAATTAGTAGGCCTAATGATTGTTCATCCTTGGAGTTACCAATTCGCCCGGGATAAGGCATAAAGCCGCAACTCCAGACTTCCGGTTCAACATTTAATCCATTGCACTATACTATATATCTATGCGTGGCAGATGTTTATTTTTTACTTCAGTGGCTCTAAAAAATAAATAAATAAATAATAAAAAAGCGCATTGTTAATAGCCTAGCTCTACTATATGACTAACTCGACGGATCGTGATTAATGTAGGGGGGGGGGGGAATTCTAGAAATTTAGGCGTCGACTACTAAGGTCCTATTGCGCCTTTTACACAAGTTATATCATTTTGCGCCTAAGGTCATTTTGCGCCTTTTACGCAGCCCGGGACAAACACAAACATCCATGCCTAAGGCAGGATTCGAACCCACGGCCAGGCGGACTCGAGAACTAGAAAGCCTACGCTCTAGCCCTCTCGGCCACCTGGCCGGCGATTAATGTAGGTAAGCCGTGGCAAGAACATATTTGAGAAATTGAAGCTGTTCTAGTAACATTGAAAGCAGTTCTTATTACTTGGTTATATGCGACGTAGGTTGATGTTTGATGTACTAGCCCAGATGACTACGTTATAGAAGATGGCTGAACAATATGAGACAATAATTATGCGAAGTTCAGAATATGATAGGATTCGTAGAAGTTTAAATATAATTTTTTTTCGATGGAGATCTACTATGATATTTATTTATTTATTTATTTGATGTTAATAAATTACAATTTGTACTCATGGGGAGTCTGTATGGTGTATAACCGACAAGTAGGCTCCCAGGGGACACAAACAAAAAAATAAGTATTCAAATAGAAATATTAACAGTAGGATGAATCAAACCAATTAAAGTACAAATATTAGTAAGAAACTAAACATTAGTTGTTAGTAACCAAACAATGTATTAACCAAGATGCACGCAAAGCAGTAAATAATTAGTCCCTGAGAGGGGCAGAGTAAGCTTCGTTTAAGATGTAACGCTTTAGTTCTCGATGAAAGATCGAATATTTTGTCAATTGTAGCAGTGTGTTAGGTAACCTGCCTATTCCGCGATACCAGCTTGAGACACGCAGCAACTCGCGTATTTATTTTTTACTGGGGGAAGATAAATCTTAGATGCTTGTCTGGTTGAATAACTGTGCAAATCGCTAACTAGTGTTAATGACAATGATACGGAAATATGTAGTATTATATTAGTAGTCTTGAATACAAAGGTACATAATTGTAATTTGTTTATTTGGTAGATTGTAAAAACACGAAAGTCGCGAAAATACCTAGAGACTGATTCTCTTCGCGGTAACTTTAAAAGTATCCGTATAAACCACTTTTGCAACTTCAAAATTTTTAATAGATTACCAGAACTGGTGGCTCCCCAAAATATAACGCTATAGTTTAGGTTAGAATGAATCAGAATATTTTATAAGGATATTAATATATGTGTTGGTAAATAATTTAACCTTGATATGAGACCCATTCTGCAGTTTTAACTTTCGCAAGAGCGAGTTTATATGGGGTCCCAAGAGAACTAGGTATCCAAAAGTTTCCGTAGCAGTAACCTTAACTTCATCGATGTAAATATTAGATTCTGTTGAGACGTTACACTTATTCCGCTGATAGAAGTACATCACATAGGTCTTATTCACGTTAATTTTTAGCCCATTTCATCTGCTCCATTCTGACAGATGGTGGCAACAATTTTAAGGAATTCAGTAATCTATTCGATTCACTGTTAGCAACAATTAACACAAGGTCGTCAGCGTACATTATAATTTTTTTATTCAGGAAAGTGGTGGGAAGATCATTTATAAATAGAGAAAATAATAATGGGGACAAAATTGAGCCCTGGGGGACTCCACAGCTAACTATGACAGATGAAGCAAAGCCTTCGTAACATAAGTAATATCTCCTATCATGAAGTAATATCTCCTATCATGAGAAATCCACTCTAAAGGTTCACCTCAAATGTTAAAATACTCCTCGAATTTAGTTAATAGTAGCGAAATTGAAACTGTATCGAAGGCCTTTGTATAATTTATTTACAACGTCTGACAATTAAGTTCGGTGAATGACGTCACACCCTAATCTGTGCGAGCTTTACGCGAGTAACAATGCATGTGAATACAAGCCCATGTGAACTTGTTTAAGCAAGTTCAGACAGGTCACGTTTGTGCGTGCAATGGTTTAGCAGATGCTAGTTTCTTCAGTTGAAGGTGTAGCGTGCGCACGTAACTGTGGATAATG